>OVAN01001501.1:0-40461 GCA_900406275.1 Anastatica hierochuntica
AAAATATACGGTGATTTAAATATTGCATTTAAATATCAGATTAACATTTTAAAAATTAATAGTCAAAATAGTAATAAAATTTGACAAAATCCCGCGCGTAGCGCGGAGATATCCCTAGTAATAAATAAAAATGTGGATGACAAGTGACGAGCATTTGTGTCAAACTTTAAATAGATTTTAGCGGTCAAGCGTGAATAAAATGTAACCGCTAAATTCGAACTCTAGTTTTCTAACCCTATAATGAGTCATTTAATTAACCATTTCGTTGTCAAAAAAATATTAACCATTCAGTCACCATTTACTCATTCACTTTTAAAGAGCGCCTATCTTGGATACCAAATTATTCTAGACTTGTGTTTTTGGAATGGTTAATGTCAGGGCCGTCTTTTAGCATGTGCGAGTGGAGCGATTGAACAGGACCCAAACTCTAAAAGAAAAAATCCTTATAAATTAAGAGCCTAAAATTTTAACTTTTAAAATAAAAGTTATAAATTTAGGGCCTATAATCACTATTAAAATGTAAATATACATAAATGTAATTACTAAATTTTAGAAGTTATATTATATCATAAAATATACTTTTAATATATTTTTTTGAACAGGGCCTAAAAATAGTTTGAGACGACTCTGGTTAATGTTTAAGTGATTTGTACCAGTTATATAAGTATGTACGTGATGGTAAAAAAGAGTATGTATACGATTGATAGTATATTAGAGGTTTGACTTATGAGGTAACTGTTGTAGAAATTTTAATTGTAGAATAAGAGTATTAATATTTATGAACATGAGAAAACAAATAGGTCAAAAAGAGGGAAGAGAAGGCTAAAAATGGGGTTTAGAAGTTGGTGCTCAAAATAAGGAGTAGGTGCTTGTCAATGTTTGCAAACTCCAAAACCCTTATTTTGTGGGAAGAAAGAGTGTGTGACTTTTGGTCAATAAAGTTCTTTTAGACTCTCTTAAAATCCCCTCACCACCTATCTACATTTATATCTCTCTCTATCTTATTACTTCCTGCATAGGCTGCCATTTTCTTACAACTATTTACAACCAATTATTATACTAGTCAAGCACTTACTACTACACATACATTTACATGCATGTGAGATAATGCAAAAGGAAAAGAAAAGAAAAATCTGGTATTCAATGGAAACATCACATGTTTGATCATTATTAATATATATAAACCAATAATTAGGAAGCATAATTCTGAATTCATAATACTAGCACAATAATATAGACAAGTGAATAAAAAATAAAATAATCATCTAAAAACTCATGGGGATTTATTTTTTCTTTGGGTAAACTCCGTCGCCTTGACGAATCATTTCAATTTAAAGATAGCAAAAATTTTCATTCAAGTCTCTCCTCGTGGTTAGGTCTTGTGAACATCGAATGAGATACCTATAGAGATGTCAATGTGGACCGCAACCCGCGGGTAAAGCCCAAGTAAGACCGTTGCGGGGCGGGTTTAGACACGTTAAAAAATTGTCCATAAAAATGCGGGTCATACGGGCCGGACCCGTATGGTCCGCGAGTTTTGGCGGGTTAGACCGCGGGTTACCGCAGGTTGTCCGCGGGTTGAGTGTACTAGTGTTTGTGTGGATTTCTAGTTATATTGCGTATGTTTTAAACTAATGAAATTTGGTGATGAAAGTTGTCAAATTTAAACTTTGCTTTGGTATTAAAAGAAATTAACCATATCACATTTTCTGAAAGAATTCACTTACAATATTTTAAATTAACCTTCCCAACATAAATTATGATGGTTCATGAAATGACATCTTGTTTTATATAAAGAGATATATTTTTGTGTACGACATTAATAGTTATAGCATCAAATAAATTAAAAGATAACTAATTTTTTGTAAATCTGTAAATCATCTTAAAGAATTGATCTAGTGGTTAAAAAAGTGTAACTATATTAACGACGATTGGGTGTTATTTGAGAAAACCATGTTGATTTATTGTCAATTATTACCCAATTATCATTTATATATATTGTATATATGGTTAATCCGAATGAGCTTTTAACAACTCGTTAACATTCAGTTTTCGTTTTCTTGATTTTTGAAAACTCAATCCGAACCATAATACGCAAACTCATAATAGCTTTATTAGTGTATAGCCTCAAAGTTTCTATTCTCGATGACCCGCTGGCCGACTCGCTAACCGCTTATATATGTGTGGGTCGGGATTGGCCAGCTCTTAAGGAGACCGCGGTCCGCGTCGGTAGGCCCGCAATGATTCAAATTAAAATAAAACCGCGACGGAGCGGGACAATTGGTCACGGAAGAACCCAATAGATATCATACCTATAATGTATGTTACTCCGAGACAATACATACGTCTCTCTCATTTAATAGAGAAACGTGTAAAGAAGAGTTTAGATGGAAATATCAATTTGCATAGTGTTCCTCGTCTTCTACTTTTGCTTTATGTTCACGTAAAATCTTCAAATCTCTTCTTACTTGCCTTCTTTTCTAAGCTAACTTTCATGTGACTTCCATTATCGATCCCCCCACTTCTCTTCTCTAAGTATATCTTTTTGTTTTGGAGAATTTCTAAATTTTGAAATATCACTTCTCAAAAGATACTATTTTTTGCCAATTTTCAAAAATAGTTCAATTTATAAACAGTTATAAGTTCATGCGTTAATTTAACAGACACACAAATTTTATAAAATGGTTTATAACAGGTTAAAAACAAGGTTTATAAGAATTTGTAAGATTGTCGAGGATATTGTAATCTGGTGGTTGAGTCTTCAGAGTCAATCTTCGACCACCAGGATTTCACCCTCCTCCGCGACAGAGTGAAGGGAATATGTGAGACTAAGAGACTATCGGACCGGTCTGTTGTGGTCCGTTTGTTGACAAAAAAAATTATAAGATTATTTATAAAGTCTATAATGCTTAATAAACTAGATAGTATTTTAAAAACAAAAAATAAAAGTATCCCAGAAAAACGGTAGTTCTAAATTGGTATTTCAGAAAAATCTAATTTTCTTTCGTCTTGTTATTTTTTCTTCTTACATATTTTTTTAACACTAATCTATAGTTTTATCTTTTTGGACACAAACTTTCCAAAGTCTTCCAAAATGCAATGTTTGTGTTTCTATTTTTATTATGAAAATAAAAGGCCATGAGAAAAGATATAGAGAAAGAATTTCAAATGCCTTAAAAAACAGTTTTATGGACAAGTATATATACTACACATATTTTGAAATGGACAACTATACTATTTCATAGAATTTCTTTTTAAATACCATAAATACTAATAATTAATTTTAAAGATATAGAAATTAAATTTTTGTGTGTGTATGTTATATTTTTTAAGGATTTAATATAGAAATATATTTTAAACACTCCTTAGAAAAACACTAGCTAGTCAATAGAATTCAGCAGTTGAAACCCTTGCAATGAGGTTGTTGAACTATTAAAAAAGCTGATGTGGATTAAACTGTGTTGAATATTTTCAACTAGTTGAATGTAAAAAAGTGGGTCATGCAATGACCCATGTTAAAATGCAAGTGGAGAAAGTGAACTTTTGAGATTTTTTATCCCCTCAGATTATTAAAACTCAATTATTTTGTATTAAACAGTTTTTAAAAAAATAATATTTATATCAAAATTCATAATTTTTTATAATCTATAAATAGAGACAAATTTTATTAAATTTGGATTTAGATAAAAACTGTCAGTTTTCACTATTATTAAAAACTAAAACTAAAATGAATATTAAGTAATGAAGTGGAAGAAAGAGGAGATGATGTGGAAGGCGTTAAATTTACAAAGCATTGTACATAGTCTAACGCCAATAAGATCATTTTTATGCAGCATGACAATATAGGAGATATGCTATGAGTCATATATAAGATTTACCTGACGTATGTAGATAAATATATATACATATATGTATATATTGTGTATATTTTATTCAATAATAAGAGATGTGTCCTAAATACTATACGAATCGCATATATTTAGAGATTGATTAATAATATAAGTGTATAGAGATATGCATACGAAAACAAATCTCACTCCTCTTCTAAACTCACAACCTTCACTTTATATTAGTTAGTTGTAACCACAACACACTAAAAGACAAAGACCAACAACCCTTCCCTGCAAATACTTCTACATATATCACATATTCACTTCTTAAACCAAGATTATGTTGATGTCAAAAAAATAAACACGAAGATTATGCAAGTATATTACAAGGATTTTTTCTGATTTTTTTTCTTCAAATAATTTAAGGATGATAACCTTTTTAAAAAGGACAAATATATTAAGAATTTAGAAATGATATTTTTGACCAAATATCCTGAATATGAGGGTTTATATATAAATAAATGGCTACTAACTTTTTTTTTTCTCTATACATTTTTATAGCATTGATACATAAATTTGATTTTTAAGTTGTTTATACACTTCACTTTACACACATATATAATTGACCCTCCAACGATTTCATCAAGATTTGAGAGCAATGACTGTGAGAAGCAATCTCTCAAACTTCCTAAAGATCTTGTCTTCTTACAACTCCAATGTCCTCTTAGCTTCTCTCGTCGTCCTCCTCTTAGTCGTCCTCTTCGTCTTGCTTCTCCATTTCTACGCTCGCTTTTTCTGGTCACACTCCGCCGCCGCTCTAGGCCGCCGGAGAAGACGGAGAAGAACAGTGACGACAACAAGAATCATACCCCTTGTTCCACTCGGAGGTTCCATTGATGGAGTTTCTGCTGCGACAAGCGATGACAAAGGTTTGGATTCTTCAGTGATTTCCTCGATTCCTCTGTTCATTTACGAAGATAATGAGAAAGAAGAAGAAGAAGAAGAAGAGTGTGTGATATGTCTGGGGTTGTGGGAAGTGGGAGATATCGGAAGAAAGTTGAGAAACTGCAAGCATGGGTTTCACGTGGAGTGTATAGATATGTGGTTGTCTTCTCATTCTACTTGTCCTCTCTGTCGATCCCCTGTTCTCAAGCCAGCTGCCATTAATGGAGTGGAAGAAGAAGAACAAGAAGAGATTAGATTGCAATTGTTTCCAGCCAGAGAAGAAGAGAACGTAGCGGATGATCGGAGATTTTCACTGTCTCTTGTTGTGATGGAAGAAAATCGCAAAACAGGGGTTGATGAAGAAGATAGTGTCAAAGAAGGAGAGGTGAGAATTGAAATGTTTGAAGAAGAGACCAACAATGGAAGATCAAGATCAGCAGCATCGAGTTCGTTGATGAGGATGTTAAGCAGGTCGGACTGTAACAAAATGTTCCCGGCGACACAAGATTCGTCTTCCTCCTCGTAATAGTTTATATATACATAAGTATAATCTTTGTGAACAATTTTGGAAATGGAATTACCAAAGAAGTATGTGTGACAAAAGACGTAATCTATTTGATTAAACTCTGGTCTGAAGCTAGGGATTATGATTATGAGATGACAAAATGATTATGATTAGGACATGACTTTTGTCCGATCCCATAATTAGTCTTTGCAGTTTTGTAAAAGATTAATCATTTTCATATACACACACACAGACAACTAAGAGAAATCGTAAAACGAATGATGTATTAAGAAAAACGTTAACTTTGTACCCACCCCAAGATATATAAACCTATGAATGATAAAATAATTTTACATATTCAATTAGAAAGTATGATTTCCATATCAAATAAGCTGAGAGGTTGTTTTCAAATTCTTTACTTTTCTAGTTGCTTACTCTATCATTCTTTGTATTTCTAGTCTAGACATAACCATGAAACCTCTCACACATTTCTTCAATCCAGTTCTTCCCCAAAAGACAACGACAAAAGCTAAACTATTCACTCTCAGTTAGAGAAGATAAGGTTCAGAGACCGAGAGTCGTCGTGGCACAATGGGAAACAAAGAAGATGCAAGAATTGATAGAGTCAGTGATGAGGTTGCTAAGCTTTCCAACAAGGTCAACCTGTTCTCTTTACTCTACAATACAAACCCTTTAGATGAAACTTTTAATGTTAGAATATTCAACATAAGGATTATCTAATCAAAAAGAATGTTTGGACCCAATGAGTAACACTCTAGGCTTTCAAGAATGTGTCACTAGATAGCTGTTTTTGTTGTTGCTTTCATTAACCTTTGCTCAAATCTACCCGATAGTTATTGAAAGGGTGTTTAGGTTGTTGCACTAGAGGGAAATGTTAAAGCAGGAATCGGAGCTGAAGATAAGGAGTTTGTGGTGTTGATAGAGTTGCTTATGACGCAATTGCTTAAACTCGATCAGATTGAAGCCGAGGGAGAGCTTAAATTGAAGAGGAAAAGAGAGGTAAACTGAAAGTTTACTTACCTGGGAAATCTATGTCCTTCCTCTGTTTCTCGTGTCATGTACTGTCAAAAGATGTCTTTGTCTTCCTCCTTACAGGTCTGTCGTGTCCAGAGCTTTGTCGAATCTTTGGATGAATTGAGGGCGAAAAACCGTGACATGAACCGCAGTGCAACCCCGCAGAATTTGCCTTTGCCATGGTCCAGAAGTCTGTGCTTTTCTGTTGCTCCAAAGCCTTCAACAGTCATAACACAGCAGTGGGAGCTGTTCGATTGAGGATGCTAAAAGTTTCCCTGATATACAGTTTATAATTTCGACATAATGGCGCATGTATTACTATATTAATACCCAAAGAGTAATTTCATTTCAATCTGTAGATTGACATGCCAAGGCTGTTAACCAGGTGAAATAGCTTTAGTATGAACCTCAGCTACTTACTTTTCAATTTTCTTCCTCTCTTTGTGCAAACTGAATATAAACCTATTAATATGAGTTTATACCAGTTTGGTCGGGTCAGTTACTACCCACATTGCAGTCTCGCAAGCCTCTCATAGGTTGTTCTTTAATCTCCTTTCACGCTCTCTTGAACTGTGCCATTTAACTAGTCCTCAGCGGCAACACAAGGTGACCCACTTGCTAACTGGTTCTCACTACCAGAAGTTGGATAAGGAGAATATCGCGGATTTGGGCTGCGCATGCTTCTTGAGTTCCGGTTCTGAGCAGCAGCAGTTGTGCTCCTGGTTACCTTGGCACGAGCCATTCTTCCACTGACAATCTCAACTCTTCTTCTGCTACCTACAAATCATGATCAAGCCCCAGTCTTGCTATCCGGTGACATTGATATGCTACATCAGCAATCACTGAATCCACAAGATCAAAGAAAACCTGGGACAAAAGCTGCAGACGAAAATTTCAAGAATAAGAAACGCATCTCTTTACTTAGTTTTTCATTTCGGAAGTTAATTTAATTTTGACAAGGATATCTTATAGCTTTGTAAAGCTGGGAGTGTGATTTCAACAGCAATGCTGCTCACAAGTCGAAAGAAGACTTAACGAACAAAATACCTGAGAAAGGGAAGATTTATTATCCTCTTCTGCGCCAGACATTGATGAATCCTCTAAAATACAGAGATCTGCGAAATAACAAAACCACACGAAAATCAAAATCTACGTCGAATAATGGTGAATCGCAGTTACAGGACTTCATGGCTATCACAAGCCCTAAAAAAGCGAAACTACTCAGATTGATAACTGAGAGGAAGATCAACAAAGGCGATAACTATATTCACCAGAATCGCTGGAGATCCGGAATCAGTTTATCCAATGCATCATATATACAGAAACGAATTCTCCATTGGTTCAGAAAGCTTACAGGGTCCAGCCGGGTTTCGCGGCGGCGAACGGAGGAAGGAGAGGGAGAATGTTTTCTCTCTGTAATCCGTACAATTTAGCTCTCGGCGGAGAGAACAGCCAATCATGACTTGCCACGACACCGACGGCAGCTAGTTCCATCAAAACGTCACGGTTTGTGTTTCACGTTGAGTGAAGAAAAACCGCACTCCACGTCGTTCTCATTTGAGCTAGAAAAAATAAAATGAAAGCCCATAGTAAGGCCCAAAAGGATTTTTCTCAAAAAACGGAAACGACGTCGCGCCTTAAGCACGAACGTCACAGTCTCACTCTGTAAATATCCATATAGCAATTATCTCCAAACAATACATTAAGGTTCCAAAGGCAAAAGGGCTTGAGAATATTGGAGATTAGGCTGTAATAGTAACTTTGACGGTGGAGGCCTTGAGTCCTGAAAACGGCGAGCGACTTCCCTTCACTAGAGAGTAGAGACACACACTATGTTAGGCAGGGTGAGATCTTGACGATCATTCTTGTGATTAGCTTTGCCGTCTTCCTTCTGTTTCTTGTCTTGCTTCCTTGCCTGATACGCCCACATGCTCACCTATCCGACCTGGATGAGGAGGAGATCGCTTCCTGGAGCGGAAGGCTCAAGGCCTCCTCACCTGTTGTTATAAGCATACATTCGATTTCGACATAGCCACAGTCCAACACAAACAATCATGTATTGAATTTCTAGTACCAAAGTCTGTTAGTCATCATATCTCTCACTACATTTTACAGCATTGTACCCTAATTGCAATTGCAGCTGACAAAAATAAAGGTAACTGTACAACAACAACATATACAAGAAGATGGGAATTAAGAAGGCTGTTTTACTCCATAGAGAGGCAATCAAGCTCGACCTTATATTTGATGACACAAGCCAAAGAGAGAGAATTCTTAAAAGAGTAGAGTACCAACCAAGGCAGAGGTTAAGGGAATGGTGAGATTGTCATCAATGTCCGTGCTTACGGGGAGTGATTCCACAAGAGCAGATACTATAGAGATGATGGAAAAACGAAGAATCGTGGTTCCCCCGAATTCTATGTAACCGAACGAAGCAAAGTAGTACATATACCCAACAGAAGCTAAAAACCCCGCGATTGCCATCCCAATGCTACCAGCTACTGATTTGTTTCTGTTGTAAGGAAGCTTCTCTGTTCCTAGCCGCCTCCCCACAATGTCAGCCATACCTTTTAATATGATGTGAGGATACAGGAGTGTATAAGATTCATCATCCAGTGTATTTCAAATTGCCAGTACAAAAAGTTGCTAACATTATTATATCAAACCAAAGCTAATTGCATGTACCATCTCCTGCGCAAAGGTTGCATATCACCGCAATTGCGATTGGGGATGTTTTCCAATAGAAGATGCACGCTGATGTGATTGACAGTGCATAATAAAGCGGTCCCTTAAGTAGTTCCCTGATGCAGAGAGCGACTATAGACACTTTGTGAAGTGACAAAAGACAATGTTACACAGAGGAACCAAATCTTAATCACAGAAACCAAGACTACTAATAGATAGTTGCATTTTGTGGTTGGCTTTAGGTCAAACACGAAGCATGTGGACAGGTATTTTTATCCAAGTCAGCTACCTGCGATCTCCATGTCTGCTCATTGATTTGATTGTTCCTTCGTCTTGGTACACTCCAAGACCCAAAAGCAGCACCCTTATTATATTGAGTCCAGGTACAAGAGCAGCGAAAAGCGCTCCTTGGAGTCCCGAACTAAAACAGTTGGTAAAAACATGTTAAGTTGTGAAGCAGAAAGGCCAAGAAAGCCTGTCAGTCAAAAAGTCGATTCTTTTAGTTCGTATTACCTGAACAGCGGCCAGCAAAGCATAAAAACTAGCCCGATATTTATATGCACGAGCTTCCGGATGAGTTTCTGAAAACAAGGAAACATCACCAAATTCTTCTAAGTCGGTTAACAAAAGATGCTAAAACTATTTTCTCATACAGAAAACCATGAAAATTCTGTCAGTACTCACTCAGAACAGCCTGTATAGTTCGTATAATTTCACTAAGTTTCGGGATTATTTCTTGATCACAAGAAGGTACGATAAACACTATCCACTAGCCAAAACCTTCCCCAACAGAAAATGTTCTATAGAATTTTTTGCAACTCACTGGCAAAGAACTAATTATATAATCAAGGAATTCATAATTCACATTCAAACTCTAATGTCCATCAGCATTAAAAAAGAAGCTAACTAACTATCTTCTTCTACTCCTAAGAAGTAACTTGTACACATAAAAGAGAGAGAGGAAAAAAAAATCAAAGCCATGTCCATGTCCAATATTGTGATTATACGCACAGATTTCAAAAAAAAAACAAAAATCATCCCCGAATTGGTTTATGAGCAGTACAAAAATTGCTTTCCCTCTAGATTACCAGATTTGGGAGTTACTTTCCTTTTCTCTTCATTGCAAGTTTATCAATGTATTACACCCAAATGAGTCACCACCACTCAAATTAGTATTTCCTCAGCCGCTAATGACATTACTCGATAAAGCACATAGTCAGAGCTTTCCAGGAATTGCAGATTCGAGCAAATTTTCAAAAAGTGAAAGAAAAAAAATGGAGGAGAGTAAGCGAAACTTATGTGAATAGGATTACGGACCTGGTCGAAGATGCCGCGCTTGCCGATCTCTCCCCAGAAACTGAGGCAGGAGAACGCGACGAGACCTGTGATTCCAGAAGCGCATACATCTGATAACACTGAATTTTCCGGGAACATCACGACGAGTGAAGACGTCAGAGTCCTCCGAGGAGACCTGCGGAAATCAGTCGATTGGAGAGTGAAGGTTGATTTAAAGTTAGTGGCGAATCGAAGAGGAAGCAATCGTGGAATCGGAGAGAAGAAGCAAGGGACAGCGAGAGAAGAGGGGATAAGAGGAGATGAAATGAAGGAGACGGAGAGCTTAGTAGACATTTTTCTGCAACCCAACGAAGAACCTTTCATCAAAACATTTTAAAGTTTCGCATTAGTTTGTTACTAGTGGTTTGGTACTTGCTGGGTAGAGCACGCAACAAATTTTGGCTTTGTCAATATTTATTGTTGAACATGGTGAAATGTGAATGTGCGCTAGAGGTGAACATGCATTGAAACCGAAAAAATTTTGGGATATCTAAATTAGGATATAAATCCTTCGGATTTGGAGGTGTTTACTAGTTACAAGGGTTTAAATCTAAAAATTAGACTGGTATATAAAAATCATCCGATTAATATGATTGTCTACTCGCCTCGTGGTGCAACAGGGTCCGGGCACGACGGGACTCTCATCTTCTCCGGCGTCACTTTCCAGTAGACTTAGGCCCGGTCCGTCGCTGAGGACGCTTCTCCAAACTACAACTCGGACGCCGAAAACGTCCGATTCTCAAACTATGCTCTTTCTGGTTCGCTCGCCGTTACTAAGGGAATCCTTGTTAGTTTCTTTTTCTCTGCTTATTGATATGCTTAAACTCAGCAGGTGATCCCGCCTAATCTGGGGCGCCGAAGAGGGTGAGAGTGAGTGAACCGGGAAGAGCCCAACTTGAGAATCGGACGTCTTCGGCGTCCAAATTGTAGTATGGAGAAGCGTTCTCAGCGACAGACCCGACCCAAGTCCCCTGGAAAGGGGCGCCGGAGAAAGTGAGAGCCCCGTCGTGCCCGAAATTCCAACTTAAACGAGATGCACGAATACTACCATGCACCGATAAATCCGAAAATTCACTGAATCCGAAAAACCGGAACCGAAATTCCATCTGTCCCTATATGCCATTAAAAATCTCTAGTCGAAACAACCGAGAACCTAAAAGAATAGACACGAACCGGCTCGAATGACCACGCCCTAGTCTACACATTTCAACATAACCGTACATGCACGTTTACGTGCTAAAACGAAATATGCATGCTCGTTTCCGGATTCTTACGTAATCGTACATACAATGATACGACCATTCAAGGAAAAATAAATTATGTCCCTCACATTTAGTATTCCAAGTATCGGGTAGGAAAAGAAACAAACAAGGATTCCCTTATTAACGGCGAGCGAACCGAAAAGAGCCCAACTTGAGAATCGGACGTCTTCGCCATCCAAATTGTAGTCTGGAGAAGCGTCCTCAGCGACGGACCGAGCCCAAGTCCCCTGGAAAGGGGCACCAGAGAGGGTGAGAACCCCGTCGTGCCCGAAATTCCAACTTAAACGACATGCACGAATACTACCATGCACCGATAGATCCGAGAATTTCACTGAATCCGAAAAAACCGGAACCGAAATTCCATTCGTCCCTATATGCCATTAAATATCTCTAGTCGAAACAACCGGGAACCGAAAAGAACATACACGAACCGGCTCGAATGACCACACCCTAGTCTACACTTTTCAACATAACCGTACATGCACATTTACGTGCTAATACAAAATGTGCATGCTCGTTTCTGGATTCTTACATAATCGTACATACACGGATACAACCATTCAAGGAAAAATAAATTATGTTCCTCGCATTTAGTATTCCAAGTATCAGGCAGGAAAAGAAACTAACAAGGATTCCCTTAGTAACAACGAGCGAATTGGGAAGAGCCCAACTTGAGAGTCGGACGTCTTCGGCGTTCAAATTGTAGTCTCGAGAAGCGTTCTCAGCGATGGACCGGACCCAAGTCCCTTGGAAAGGGGCGCCGGAGAGGGTGAGAGCCCCGTCATTCCCGGAATTCCAACTTAAACGACATGCACGGATGCTACCATGCACCGATAAATCCGAGAATTTCACTTAATCCGAAAAAACCGGAACCAAAATTCTATTTGTCCCTATATGCCATTAAATATCTCTAGTCGAAACAACCGAGAACCGAAAAGAACAGAAACGAACCGGCTCGAATGACCACGTCCTAGTTTACTACCATGCACCGATAAATCCGGGAATTTCACTGAATCTGAAAAAATCAGAATCGGAGTTCCATCTGTCGGAATTCCAACTTAAACGACATGCAGGATACTACCATGCATCAATAAATCCAGGAATTCCACTGAATCCGAAATAGTCGGAACCAAAATTCCATCTGTCCTAATATGCCATTAAATATCTCTAGTCAAAACAACTGGAAACCGAAAAGAGCAGACACGAACCGGCTTGAAAGACCACACCCTAGTTTACGCATTTCAACATAACCGTACATGCACGTTTACATGCTAAATATAAATGTGCATGCTCGTTTCCGTATTCTTTTGTAAACGTACATACACGGATAAGACCATTCAAGGAAAAATAAATTTTGTCCCTCGCATTTTGTATTCCAAGTATTAGGCATTTAAAAATTAGACTTGTACATAAAAACCATCCGATTAATATGATTGTCTACTCGCCTCGCGGTGCGACAGGGTCTGGGCACGACGGGGCTCTCACCCTCTCCGGCGCCCCTTTCCAGGGGACTTGGGCCTCGTCCGTCGCTGAGGACGCTTCTCCAGACAACAATTCGGACGCCGAAGACGTCCAATTCTCAAGGTGTGCTCTTTCTGGTTCGCTCGCCGTTACTAAGGGAATCCTTGTTAGTTTCTTTTCCTCTGCTTATTGATATGCTTAANTATTGATATGCTTAAACTCAGCGGGTGATCCCGCCTGACCTGGGGTCGNNNCGGGAAGAGCCCAGCTTGAGAATCGGACGTCTTCGGCGTCCAAATTATAGTCTGGAGAAGCGTTCTCAGCGACGGACCCGACCCAAGTCCCCTGGAAAGGGGCGCTGGAGACGGTGAGAGCCCCGTCGTGCCCAAAATTCCAACTTAAACGACATGCACGGATACTACCATGCACCGATAAATCCGGGAATTTCATTGAATCCGAAAAAGCCGGAACCAAAATTCCATCTGTCCCTATATGTCATGAAATATCTCTAGTCGAAACAACCAGGAACCAAAAAGAACATACACGAACCGGCTCGAAAGACCACGCCCTAGTCTACACATTTCAACATAACCGTACATGCACGTTTACGTGCTAAATGTAAATGTGCATGTGCGTTCCCGTATTCTTTCCTAAACGTACATACACGGATAAGACCATTCAAGGCTGAAAATCCTCCCTTTAACGAATGCGGCCTATTATAAATTTAAAAGAGAAACTATATTACTTATTATATAATTAATAAATTAGAAATATTTAATTATTGAAAATACCAAAATAATAATTATAGTTACTTAACTCGATGAAAGTCTTGTTCTTCTCGAAATGAGTCAAATCTCCAGATTGGGCAGAGCTATCCGAATGATCGTCGTGGAATTGTTGGATCAACTCCTTAATCTTCGAAGTCACATCATTGAATAACTTCTCGGACTTCTCATCGAAGGAAGCCCCGTCCTTTTTCCTCTTTGTTGCATCTAGAACTGTTAGAATATCAACAATGTCTAAGCAGGTAACCTCAGCATGTTAAAATACTAAATAAAAAGAATTAAATGAATACTTAATCATTAAAATTATGGATAAATTAATGTAAACTATAACTTACAATCTTGCGACCTTTTGATTTGAAAGAGTTTTGTTCCCCTCGTTGGGTCCTTGTTGGAGCCGTTGCCCTCGTATTCTTACAATTGGAGCTCCTCTTTTCAGCACCCGAATCGACCCAATACCTCGTCAATCCGGACCACACTTCCGGATCCATCACTTCGGTTTCGCTTCGTCGCTTCCACTTTTGCTTCCAGCGGAAGATTTGATTCGTCAATTGTGCATTTAACTCTGTCTCAAACTCTGTGCGCACTCGATTCTCAATCGCCCTATCTTAATTGTAAGTTTGCTGAAAAGATAATTAGTTTAAAATATTAATTTAAGATGAATGACAAATTTTTTATAAATAAGAAATTACCGCAATTTTTATGAACCATCTATCAATGACCGATGCTGGAAACTGCGACCAGTTTGCATGCGGTTCTTCGAAATCCTGCTCGAAAATGGACCACAACGTCTTTGCAACTTTGCAATCATCATCAAACCTGAAAATAGAAAACAAACAAATCAATTAGTAATTTATAAACAAAAAAAATTAAAAATCTATTATAAATTTAATAATAAATAATTAAATTTATACCAAAAAGTGTTTGGGGGTTGCTGTGGATGAAGGAGAGGCAATGCCACTCTGCTTGGACTACTGAGAAGATCCTCTAGGAAAAATTTATGGATGACATTTGGAGATGCTGACGGTGCTTGTCGGAACTGATGGAGACAGTTGTGTGTTCGCCACGGGATTTGTCGAGGTGGCCAAACCGTCGGGACTGGCGTCAACCGGTTTTAGGTCTACAAGAATCTAGTGTAATCATTGCCTTTAAATGACATCTACAAATTTTAATATATAACGTGTTATTAATCTAACAATAAAATTTAGTAGTCCTAAAATCCATTCTAAAATTTCAGAAATCTTATATTTCAATCTTAAATCAGTCTAAATAGGTGAAATGATTTGCTAATAATTATAAATTAAATAATAAAAATTAGAAAGAAAACGAAAAAAACTTACATTCTCGTGCTAGAGAGAGAGAGACTTTAGAGAGAGAGAGAGAGAGAGGAAATGTCAAAAATGAGAAAGAGAAATTTCACTTATACATACATATATATATATATATATATATTTTGAAGGCGTCACAAATGCGTTGTGATTCCCTCGCAAATAGGGAACCACCAAGCCAACCAATTGGTTTTCGCGGTTTTTTAGTCATAAATTTGTATTTTATGAGAGATTGACGAGGGGTCGTCAGAAATCCCTCACAAAATTCTAATTTCCCACCATAAAATTATAAGGAAAATTTAATTTACCGCACAAACATTGCGAGGAATTTGTCCTCGTAAATCCCTCGCAATGTTTTTAGGATTTATGGTTTAGGGTTTGTTTAATTTAGGGTGTAGGGATTCATATTCTACGATGGATTAGCGAAGAGGATTCGCGGATACCTCGTAAATGTTGATATTTTGCGTGGGATTTGCGAGGTCTCGTCGCAAATCCATCGCAAAACAACAAAAATAAATAGTAATTCATTTAAAACCTAACCTCTAAACTTAAAACTATGTTCTATTCTATATTAATTCGATCAAAAATACAAACATCTTTCGCTGAATGTTTGATATGTGAAAATATATATAACTTCGTTAACGGTGTAGGTTTCTCATTATGTCCCTAAGTATACGTTTTATGTTTTGATTTGTGAAATCATATATAAGTTTTTAATTTTAGTATTAATTAAGATGAGTATTAAGTGAATATATTAGCATAATGAAAAATCTTAGCCAAACTCGCGTTTGGGGTTTAGCGTATGTTTTATCGCACTTAGAGTTTTGTGTATATTTTTGATAACACCATTATTTTATCATTTTTAATGGATTTTGATAGGTTTTCTTAGTGTTTATACAAAAATTTATGCAATTAGAGAGGTATTTTTCTTGTATTTGTATTGTTTTGAGTCATTTCAGGTCAAACAATGCATTTTGGAGCTTCATGTAGCTAATTGGATATAAACCAGTTTCTAAACAGTTTCCGAGCATCAGAAGTATCATCTAAGATGAAGGCCTTTCCTTAAATTTATTTTGATTAAATTTGTACACGGGCTATAAAATTGAATTAGCTTTCATCTCAAGTGGTTCATCTCGAAGTGGTTTCATCTCATTTGAAGACTGGTCCAATTGTCTCGCAGATGAAGAGTGCGTAGAAAGACCAAAACAAATGGAAGAAAAATTGTAAGGCATCCACCAGACCTAAGGGGCTCTGTTCCAAGACTTTTTAAACACAAGAACCTAACTCAAGGCCCTTTGACACGAATCCCAAATTGTAGAGGCCTGAAGGCCCGATTCTTTACCCAATTGACGTAGGATTTTAGAGCACTATATATACTTGATTTTAGCCTTTTAATTTCAGAGAGTTGGCTTAGAATAGGGTTGAATAATACTCTTAGGAGTTAGGGACTACACCCTTTGGGCTCATACCCTTTGTAGCCTCCAAAGATCCATCTTCATCTTCAATACATCATCCAAACTTCCATAATTCGGTTCTATCTTCTCCTCTCTCTTTTCATTTGATATGAATGTTTGTTGTGATCATTGATTTCTTGTTTACATGTCTTTGATATATTATCTTGCATGTTACACAGTAGGTAATATGGAGTCAATGAGTTTGCTTGAATAAGATTACTAAACGATTAGGCTTTATCACTAACGTATCATCTTTGCTCGCACTATAATGTTATTTGCTTGCTAGACCAGTTTGCGAGTAGATCTTAGGTTAGTATGTATTCCAAAATCTTAACATATTGCTGGACCTAGTATTTGATGAGCCTTTCTATATAGGTGACGAAAGTGGATCGATATAGAATCGTAAACATTTGACCTTAACCATATTATGCGTATACTTCTTCTGCAAGGACCATGAGAAAGTCGACTCCCTTGGTTGTTAAGTATATAGAATTAAGAACCTAGAAAGTGAAGAAGATTTACCTTAGTGGTTGTGTTCTAAACCGAAGCATTATGCCCCAAGTCGATCTTAATTCATGCTTGCTTACTTTAACTTTATTTTGTTTGATGCATTTCAATTCATCAGTATATCATTTGTAAATTAGCATATAGAATATGATTTCGTTTTGCATAATTAAATCATCATAAAAAAACCAAATAAAACCAAAAAAACCCCTGCATATTTTGCTCTTAGCTTAGTCCGAAGTCATATGAATCCTAAGTGTGAAACTCTAGTCCTTGTTGACTCGATTCCTAAGTATTATTGCGATGCTGTGCAGTTGCAACTAGGTTTTAGTTGGGATAAAACTTGACCTCACATCAATTGCCAATAGTTTGCGAGGGATTTTCTAGGCCCCCTCGCAAATCCATCGCTAATATTAATTTTAATATTTTAGAAAAACACATAATTAAAATTAACTAGCAAACACATTATACTAAAAATAATTGTATTTAATGCATAAAACATAAGTTTATTCATAGTTTTTATATTCAAATACATAAGATTGATGAGTAATATTCTCATCGAACTCAACATCCTCTGTTGAATCCTCAATAATCATCTTATTAATCATCTTATTATAACCCTTCATCGTCATTTTTTCATCTCCGACAATGTCCTCAACTTCTCTACTAGCTGGATCGATATGTATTTCATCATCTACAGGCTCCACCAGAGTTGATACCGATCCAAATCTACAGACAGGTTTATCATCCACTCGATTATACAACCTCTTGAACTGACATGGACACATTTTCCATCTTTGTCTTACCTGTGGGTATGAAATATATGTCACATGCTCTACATGCATTATAGAATACCTTCAATTTGCGTCATCATCAACAATGCTCAAATTCTTAACTCGAACTCCTATGTGAATTGTAGGGTCTCTTTCATGATATTGTAGAACTCGGTTTTGCCTCGTACACAAATCTCGTAATTTGTTGTTGCCTTACGGTTGTCATGCTTATGCGAATGGAATGTATATCCACCAGTGAAGTACATCGGTGCAGTGACAGTCTTTGATATTGGTCCTTGGACGAGTTCATGAAACCAAAGTGGCGAGGGTTCGACTCCACATCCATTGGTGACCTAATTAAAGTAAACATAAATATATTATTTGTAAGAAAAATAGTTAAATTAACAAATTATGCATATACAATTGTCCAATTACAAACTTACATAGTATTTCAACCAATTTGTGAAATCACAATCTTTGTACTTTTCATATTTCTTATCTGACAAATTCGGACAAGCTTCTCGAATCTGTGTATCGAATAATCTGCAAGAAATATATATAGTTAATACAATAATATAAACCATATATATATTAGCTTTCAAACGGTTGAACAAAATCACAATTGCATAAGATATAAGTGTGGGCACTGTGACAATCATCATGGTCATCCCGTCATACTTCCTTCAGTTTACCCGCAAGTCTTCCTATTTGTGAGAAGATATCAGGTACATCGGGAACATTTGTATGTAGGTGTCACGCCTCCATCATCATGTTGTAGGTGCAATTTTTTTGTTTGTACGATTGAACCAAAATAATACTGATTGAAGTGAGATGTTTCCTCAGTTAAGATGCCTGCAACGATCGTTCCCTCAACTCTAGCAAGATTTTTTGCTTTTCCTTTCAAGTAATTCATGAATCTCTCAAATGGATACATCCACCTGTATTGCATTGGTCCAAAAAGGAGTGTCTCATATGGTAGGTGCACTGGAAGATTTTCCATCACATCAAAAAAGGAAGGAGTGAAGATTTTTTCATGTTCTAAAGCAATACTGGAGTATTACTTTGCATCTTCTTAAGCTCATCTTCTATCAATGTCCTAGTGCATATGTCTCTAAAAAATATATCAATGCTTACAAAAACAGGTGTGGATATAGGTTAAACATTTGTTATATATATATATATATATATATATATATATATATATAATTACCCGCAATTGTCTCATGTAAATTTGTTGGTAATAGTTCAAAAAATATAAATGGTAGCAGCCGCTGCATAAACACAAGAGAATTGTGGTTTTTCATACCAGAAAACTTTTTTCCTTGCTCAACACACCTAGAAAAGTTTGAAACATATCCATCTGGAAACTTCAATGAAGAGCAGCTGATGTGCTCAAAGTTTTACCCCGAGAAATAGCACAATGCTGCAAGTGCACAATGGTTATGGTAGTACTTAGGGATCCAATCCACAAGGACCAAGTACCACATTACGAGTTCGTAAGAATCGAATTAAGCTAAAGCGAAAGTATGAGAGTTTGTTTTAGAGGATTGTGAGGCAAGAAATTATAACTAAATAAAATAAAAACAAGAAGTAAACAATATCAAATTATTAATAAGAGAAAGTATTAGGCATTGGAGAAATCTCAGGTTATCATGGATCGGATAAAACGGATAAATAGATCAGTAAATTCAATAGGTTTGTCCTAGAACTTGAATCATGCAAGGATAATCAATCTACTTTCGTAGTATCAACCATTGAAGTCTGAGCAACCTAAATTATTCAACTTCCATTGTAATCAAGTGAATAAACAAGCATAAAGTTCAGATTCGATAGTTTACAAAAACTCGATAAAATCACTCCCGTAAAGACCGACGTTTTTGCTCATTCAGAAAGTTCAAGGTAATTCAACAACACTTTCAGTGAGTAAATCAATCCTAAATGATAATATCTAAATGGTAAATCAAGCAACAATGATCAAATAACAATCTAGAGGAAGGACCCTAAGGAAATCACTAAATCTAACAACCTAACAATCAATCCATGAATCCCCTTTAAAAACCCCTAAACAAAACAAGTAAACTACTCAAAACTCATTCTAACATTATGTAAACATGAGGAATGATAATTAGAAAACGTCACAAATTAAGAGTCAAGGTTTTAGAAAACTTAGCAATATCGATTACAAAACGAGATCTTCTCTTAGAATTCAAATCTCTTTAAGAAAAAGGTATGACACGAATTCTATGCCTCCTAAAATCTATTTTCTCTCTAAAAGTCGTGGTTGTCCTTTCACAAAAGGCTAAAAACAAGTATATATAGTATTAGGTCAAGAAAAGTCAGTTTAGATTAAGTTGTGGTCGAGAAAGGCTTGGGACCGGCTTAGGGGTGATTTTTGACCTAGACCTATGCTAAAATGTTCGCCAACTAGTCAGGAAGAGTTTTGGCACCGGTTGGTGCTTCATTCTTGTCAAAACCCGGTCACAGCTCACTTCTGGTTACATTCTAGCTTCAGGGCAGACAAACCAGTCTTCACTAAAATTTTGATCCAGAGATCCAATTGCTTTGAAACCAAATTCATTTAAAAGCTAACTCAAAATTCTAGGTCCAGTCCAGATTTTATTAAAATCCATTGAGGGTAAGGCCTTCATCTGGGATGATCTTTGTGATGCATCAAAACTGTCCATAAACTGATTTTGCTCCAAATGAGTCCAAATTGCTCTAGAATGCATTGTTCGAGCTGAAATGACTTTTAACACTACAAACACAAGAAAAATATCATTTTTGATAAAGAAAAGCATAAAAACACCATGGAAACATACTCAAATTTAAAGGAAAAGTGGTAAAATAATGATGTTATCAACTCCCCCCGGATTTAGCTTCTTACTTGTCCTCAAGCAAAGTAAACGAAGAACATAGAAGAAGTTTGAAAACTTGGAAACTTACCTGGACTTTCTGAACTTATTAGTGTTGACTGTCGAAATCCAATAACACCAGATTCAACATTTAATAAAAAGCTCAGTAATAACTACAAGTCTAGCAACGTCCCCAATTTAGCCACAATCAACATGAGTGACCCAGGATCTCCATCACCACTCCTAAACTCTACAACGTGCTGTCTTTTCGAGGGAGTATCTATCAAAGAATACATAGACTTAACTCATTCAGGATCCTAACATTTTACAGCCCACAATCGGTTCCTTTCCTCTTACTTATTCACTTTTTAAATTCTTTTAGAGGCTGATTTTTCCCTACTTTTCTAGGATATCATTTTATTTTTTCTATCAGCCTCTGAGAATCGATTTCTCCCTACTTTTTTAGGGTATCATTTTATTTTTTCTACTGATATCTTTATTTATTATTTTTTCTTTTTAAGAACGTTTGGACTTATTGGCTTATTCATTACCTTACATCCAAAATCCATCAAAGATAAGCATCTTTTTGAGGCTTTTTATTAAAAGGAAAGAGGGGAGCCGTAGACTAATTTTTTTTGAATCTGAAGAGAAGTCTGATTCAATGCATACCAAGCCCCAAGAAAAGAAAATTAAGTTCATTAAGTGTTGAGTGGCTTAGGATTACCCGAATATCAAGTAATATGGTGCCTTGGTTTGCTGATCCACCTGAGTTTTCATGAATGGCTAAACTGTAGTCAAGCACTGACACTACATACACTAGTCCTTAATCACTTGGTTAGTTCAAATTCAAGCTCTTTTTCGGACTGTTTTGACTAAAAAAAAACATTTTTGGTATGGAAAATTTTGAAAACGACTCAAAAATCACGAGAAATAATCAAAAACAAAGAAAAAGAAGCATTAATAACAATAAGAATCCCCCCATAATTAACTTACATCATTCCAATGTAAAATCAAGTGAGGAAGGTACTGAAAACTAATGTAAAAGAGAGGGAGTAGGAGTTACTAGGCTGCTGGTCGAAAATATGGAGAGTTAGACAATCATTTTTGATGTTTCGGTAAACCGAAATTTTGCTTGTTTGGCCATTTTTGCAAACCGTGAAAAATCTTCCGAACAAAATGAGTCTCCGCTATAAAATAGCAGATTTTATAAGTAAAAATGAATTTTAAAAGGCTAGAGCGCGTACCTTATATGATTTGGCCGAGTTTGATCTCCGGTAAGCTCCGTTTAGCTCGTTTGATGGAAAATCGGGCTGTTTTTGATTCAGGATCATTCCAGGGCTATTTTTCTTGAGCATTTCCTTTTCCATATGCTACTTAATGGTCAATCTTAAATTTGACAACTTGGTTTGCTTGACGGAGCTCGATTTTTGTTTGGCCAAGTTTTATTCGGTTTTTGGCGCAATCGGGGTCTCCGAAATGAAATGTGAGCGTCTCCAAAACTGTTTAGGTAGTTCTTAATATTTTTCCCACTTTATTTAGGCCTCTTCAGCAGTAAGAATTGATTCAACTCCTAGATAAGAGTTTTGAATAAACCGAATTCATCGGTTTTGAGTATATGTTGAGCCAAAAGTCGATAAAGATCTCTGCCAGCCTCTTTCAAACGTTTTCATGAAGGTATTTAATGACCTTCAGCTGGCGTGGAAGTTTTTTTGGCTTAGATTGCTCTTTAGATGATCCGGCTATGGTCTTTGTTCCTTTGATCACATTTTGGAGCCTTTGAATGTGGATGAGGAACAACTCTGCCTTGATTGGATCACTCATAGCTTCAAAATAATCTTGATTCTGAACATAATACTTTTTTGCATGAATTAAAACTGAATTTCTTTCTTGGAGTTCCTTTGAAGTCCAAATTCTCGCAATTCTTGCTTTATAGGCTCGCCTTTGTTTTTAGTGGTCTTTAAGGGGGTTTTAAAGCTTTAAAATGTCCCTTAGATTCTCTATGAGGTGCTAGAAAAAATTTGGTTGATTTCATGCTTGGCGGCAATAAAATGGCTAAGATGCAAAACTTAGCTCGATTTAGGCTCCTTGTAGCTTCCAGTGTGTATCATTGTGTTCTTGAGGTTCCAATCCCGAAAATCACCATAAAATGGCATATAAATGTTAAGTTTACTTTGTTACCTCAAAATTTTTGAGTTTATGCATGATCTGGCCAAGAAAATGTGAAATTAGACGTTTGACAATGTTTTTCTCGGCCAAAAGCATGTCCGGATGGTGAAGGGATGGTCGGGACGTGGAAATGGATGGTCGGGATGGGTTAAGGCTCGAGGAATGGTCTGACCAGTTGGTGGGAGTGTTGGGACCGGAGTTGGACGTAAGGTGCATCGTGACCGGTGGTGGGAGTTAAGTGCCACGACCGTTTGAGGCACATGGACCATGACACCGGTCGAGGGGAAGAAAAGAAGAGGCGGCTGGTGCTGGAAGTTCCTTAGGCCGGTGCTGGATCAAGGTTTAGGCAAGGCATGGAGGGAGCTGGCACCGACCGCGTGCTCCCTGGTCGCGCACTTCGGTATTAGGTGCTTCACCACCCGAACGAGGCTCCTCTCGTCCATTTCTCGGATTTTCCTTGGCCATTTCACATTTCAATCATTTTTTGAATTCTAATGGGTCTTTGAATGTTCGAGGATGTATTTCATGATACCAAAATGGTTTTAAACATTTTTGACTGTTGAATTTGCCGAAAGAATCAAAGATACGGTCACTTAGAAGTTCTTGAATTCTTGAAATTTCTTTTTGACCAGATTAAGAACTTGTTTGGATTGTTGGTCGTTGTTGCTCGGATCCTTGAGGTTACATGGTGAATGTTCATTCTGCCAATGTGATTCTCATCTAAAAGTGACACTCTTGGCTTAGCCAAATTCATTGGTTAGCCGACAAAGTCATAATGTTAGCCAAAATTTTAAATATGAAAATCAAAATTCTAATCGGGTTGTTTTGTTAATAATAGTCACTTTTCTCGCGCATCTTCGATGGTTTGAGTTGATTTACTTGGCGGGTACTTGAACTCTCCATGTCTCTTTTATCATGAAACTTGATCCTCTGAGAAACTTTTGATTTTGACCGTTCCAAAGTCGGTTTCTCTCGGGAAATTCACCTATCATGTAGTGGTAGTTTATAATAAATGAAGTATGGGGTTTGTTTACCTCTTTTGGTATTGTTTTAGACATCGTAGGATTCTAGAATAAATAGCTCTTAGTGCTTTAGTATGATCAATTGATGGTGTTTCTCAAACATATCTTCTTTGTTCTTCATGATATCATCATTTTGTTCCAAAAAATTTTGATTTGATTTTTTATTTGATTGGCGTTCCTTAACATCCTTCTCCAGTCTCAAATGAATGTATGGAATGGTCCGAGAGATGACTTAAACGATTTGGACCCGCTTTCTTGCCATAACTGAAAAACTGAATTTGAGGTATTTTGGCTGTAACACCGGTCGAGTGCTAGTTTTTGGCACACTCCTATATTTTGTCAGTCTTCACCCAGTCACAGCAACTTTCAGTTTGTTCTTGAGTCCGAATTTTTTTGTGTGTTTTTCTTGATTTTCTAAAATCCTTCAAAATGAAAACTAACTATTAGACATCTAAATAAGTCCTAGAAAATTTAAAATAAAATTAAAAACCATGTGGGTTGCCTCCCACAAAGCGCTTGTTTTGAGTCTTTAGCTCGACTCCTTTCACTTTAGTTGGGAGGTGAATACTTAAGGGAATTTTTTCCTTTTTGGTGTAGTCAATGTCTACAAGATATGGTTTGAGACGTTGTCCATTGACCGTGAAATCTCCTCTGTCTCGATTCCATAACACAACAACACTGTAAGGTTTCAATTCTTTAATCTTGAATGGTCTAGACCATCACGATCTAAACTTTCCAGGAAAGAGCTTTAGGCGGGAATTGAAGAGTAGAACCTGGTCATATCATGAAAATACCCGAGAAACAATCTTCTTATCATGATACGCCTTAGCTTTTTCTTTGTAAATCCGAGAATTCTCATAGGCATCATGGCGAATTTCCTCAAGCTCATTTAGTTGGATCAATCTTCGCTCAGAAGCAGGTTTGATGTCGTAGTTGAGCTTCTTTACTACCCATTCAGCCTTATACTCGATCTCTACTAGAAGATGACATGACTTTCCATAGAAAAGATGAAACGGAGTAGTCCCAATAGGTATCTTGTATGTTGTCCGATACGCCCAAAGAGTATCATCAAGTCTTACCAACCATTCTTTCCTCGTCTTTCCCACAGTCTTCTCTACGATACGTTTGATTTCTTGGTTAGAGACCTCAACTTGCCCACTTTTTCGTGGGTGATAAGGTGTAGCGACCTTGTGTTTAACCTTATTCTTCTTCAAAAGATTTTCAAACACTTTGTTGATGAAGTGTGATCCACCGTCACTTATTACAACTCGTGGGACACCAAATCTTGGGAAAATGATCGACTTGAACATCTTCATCACCACTTTTGCATCATTTGTAGGGTTGGCTATGGCTTCCACCCACTTAGAAACATAGTCAACAACATCAAGAATATATTTGTTTCCAAAAGAAAAAGGAAACATACACATAAAGCCGATTCCCCAAACATCGAAAACTTTGACTTCTTAGATGAAGTTTTGTGGCATCTCGTTTCGTTTGTTGATGTTCCCTTTTCTATGGAATGAATCACACTTGGATATAAATTGTTGGTGTCCTTAAACATGGTAGGCTACCAAAAACCAGCTTATAATAGCTTGGAGACTGTTTTGAAAGTTGCAAAGTGTCATCTACAATCCGAACTACGACAAGCGAAAAAATCGCTTGATACATCTTCTTCCGGGATGCATCTTCTAAAAATTTCATCAGAGCACTTCTTGTATAGGTATGGCTCATCCAAAAAGTAGCACCTAACATCCTTCAAGAACTTCTTCTTCTTGTAACCGAAAAATTGAGGAGGTTCGATGTTAGTTGCTAGATAGTTAGCAATGTGTCCGTACCATGGATGAGTGGATGGTACTGATTTTGAAACTCCCTTGGAACGTCCGTCAAGATGAAATACATCTTTTACAACATTGTCACACACTTTAGGAGTAAAGATTGAATCCTTTGTGGAGATTGCAGGGTAGAACACTCTATTCTTGATTCTAGAGAAAGAGACTCGTCAATTAGGATAATCCATAACTGCTCCCACTGTTGAAAGGAAAGGACTCCCAAGAATAAATGGCATTGTAGAGTCTTTACTTGTCTCAAGAATTTGGAAATCAACAGGAACCAAGCAGCTTCCTACTTGCATTGTTACATCCTTCACGAATCCATTTGAGGGTCTCACATCATCTCCAAACTTAAGAGACATGGGAGAAGGCTTGATGTCGCTAATCCCCAATTTATTTGCAATGAATTTAGGCATGAAATTTACAGTAGCTCCGGAGTCACAAAGAGGTTCTTGAAAATCCACACCATTGATCTCACATGAGAAGACAAACTTCATCGGGTCTTCTATCTTATGAAGCTTCTTTTGATGTGGTGCTTTTTGTGTTGGCTCGTCATTCTCAAAGCTTGGTAATGTATCAGAAACAACTAGTGGATTAACATTCATGGGTTTTTTGCATAAGCTCTGATGCGTCTTCTTCCTTGTACCGAATCTCAATCGCCTTGCAAGATTTCGGGTTTCTCTCGGGTTTCGCGGGAAGAAAGCCTCCTTGTGTCTTCACACCTTCTACACTTTGAGCAACTTGAACATCAAGCTTTTTTACACGATTAGACACGTCCATAAGCTTCCCATATAGTCGTAGATCTTCCCATTGAGATGATTGTACAGGTTGGCCATATTTCAAGCGTTTTCCTATAGACCCTCTAGGACTTGTTGAAACGAAAGCTCAACTTTGTTCTTAAAGGAGGATAAGGCCACGACATTAGAAATATATTCTAATATCATCTCAAAGTCATTGAACTGCTGATGCATTTGAAGATCCTCATATCTAAAGTTTTCTCGGTTTCGGTTTTGATGGGAATCCCCTTGACTACTGACGTAATGAACTTCCCTTTGCTGCCCAGGGACACCATCACTTTTATGACATTGAATAACACTTCTAGAAGTCTCTCTCATGTCCTCATGGTGATTCAAACTCATTTTTTTGCTCCTTAGAAGTTGATTGGTCATAGATTTCAGCTCAGAGATCTCTGCAGTCAGAGTTCAGTTTGATGGCTTCCATTGTTCTTTCTTGAACTGGATATGAATTTTTGTTTCTCTCAGCTAGATTTTCAATGAGAATCTTAGCTTCAGCAAAAATGTTATTCATGAAGTTCCCTTGGCTTGCAATATCAAGTACCATCTTGAATTTTTCAGCAATTCCTTCATAGAAGAAGTTCAACAAATTCAGCTCCTCGAAACCATGATGAGGGCAGTCTCTTTGGTATTCCTTGAAGTGTTCTACTGCCTTGAAGAATGATTCATTCACCTCTTGTTTAAAATTAGAAATTCTCCTTCTCATTTGCTCCAATCTCTTCTTCGGGTAGAAGTATTTCAAGAAAGCTCTTTTGCATTGATCCCATGTAGTGATTGATCTGGGAGCAAGAGTCTTTAACCACTTCTTGGAGTTTTCAACTAGAGAGAATGAGAACATCTTGCATTTCAAATAATTATCAAAAACTCCATTGGATCTTCTTATGCTGCAGATTTTTTCAATTCTTTCGAAATGATCCATGGGATCTTCTTCAACTAAGCCATAAAACTTATGTTTATCAGCCCATGATAAAAATTCATGGCTGATATTAAACACTCTTAGAGGTTGTGCGGGGCAGATTGGATTCCGATTGATGTAAGAAGCACTTGGTGAATTGAATTCTCCGATTGTTTGATGTTGAAGCTCCATTTTGATCTTCCTGGAAAATCAAGTGAAAAGAAATTATGTAGTATTTGTTTTCCTTAATTTATCACAAGAAGTTGATAGAACCAACAAAGAGTAAACAGTAAAAATAAAGAAATGAAAAACAAAAAACGAAAAAGCCTTAGACTAAATCCTAATCAGAAGCTCGTAGGTAATTGAATTGGTGCTCAAAGTTTTACCCCGAGAAATAGCATAATGCTACAAGTGCACAACGGTTGTGGTAGTACTTAGGGATCGAATCCACAAGGACCAAGAACTACACTACGAGTTCGTAAGAATTGAATTAAGCTAAAGCGAAAATATAAGAGTTTGTTTTATGGGATTTTGAAGCACGAAATTATAACTAAAGAAACTAAAAACAGGAAGTAAACAATATCAAATTATCAAAAAGAGAAAGCATTGTGCAATTGAAAATTTCATGTTATCATGGATGAAATAAAACGGATAAATAGATCGGTAAATTAAATAGGTTTGTCCTAGAATTTGAATCATGCAAGGATAATCTATCTACTTTCTAGTATCAATCATTGAAGTCTAAAAACAAAAATATTCAATTCCCATTGGTAATCAAGTGAATAAACAAGCATAAAGTTCAGATTCGATAGTTCACAAAAACTCAATAAAATCACTCCCATGAAGATCGACGTTTTTTCTCATCCAGAAGGTTCAATGTCATTCAACAACACTTTCAGTGAGTAAATCAATCATAAATGACAATAGCTAAATGGTCAATCAAACAACAATCATCAAATAACAATCTAGATGAAGGACCCTAAGGAAATCACCAAATCTAACAACCTAACAATCAATCCATGAATCCCCTTTGAAAACCCCAAAATCCAACAAGTAAACTACTCAAAAATCATCCTAATAGTATGTAAACATGAGGAATGATAAGTAGAAAACATCATAGGTTAAGAGTCAAGGGTTTGGAAAACTTAGCAATATCAATTACAAAGCGAGATCTTCCCTTAGAAGCTCTTAGAATCCAAATCTCTTTAAAAAAAACATATGGC
The DNA here is from genome assembly GCA_900406275.1 of Anastatica hierochuntica. Lineage (NCBI taxonomy): Eukaryota > Viridiplantae > Streptophyta > Magnoliopsida > Brassicales > Brassicaceae > Anastatica > Anastatica hierochuntica. The sequence continues at coordinate 28,681 of OVAN01001501.1, forward strand.
ACGAGTTCTCTGCCTTCTAAGATCTATTTTCTCTCTGAAAGTCGTGGATCTCATTTCACAAAAGGGTAAAAATAAGTATATATAGTATTAGGTCAAGAAAAGTCGGTTTAGGTTAAGTTGGGATCGAGAAAGGCTTGGGACCGGTTTAGGGGTGATTTTTGGCCCATAACGGTGCTAAAATTTTTCCAACCGGTCAGGTAGAGCTTTGGCACTTGTTGGTGCTTCATTCTTGTCAAAACCTGGTCACAACTCACTTCTGGGCACATTCCAACTTCAGGGCAGACGGACCAATCTTCACTAAAACGCTTATACCTTTTGATCCAAAGATAAAATTGCTTTGAAATCAACTTCATTTCAAAGCTAACTCAAAATTCTAGGTCCTGTCTAAATTTCATCAAAATCCATTGAGGATAAGGCCTCCATCTGGGATGATCTTTCTGATGCATCCAAACTGTCCAGAAACTTACTTTTGCTCAAAATGAGTCCAAACTGCTCCAAAATGCATTTTTGACCTGAAATGATTGTTAATACTACAAATAGAAGATAACTACTATTTGTGATAAAGGAAAACATAAAAACACCACGAAAACACACGAAAATCTAAAGGAAAAGTGGTAAAATAATTGATGTTATCAGAAGCCCATTCAAACAAGGCTCTTTTCGCTTCAGGAGAAATTCGAAAGGTGGGGATTGGTAATTTTATGTCCTTGGTTATATGAAGCTTCCTCCTATTGCAAATTTTCGCAATATCACGTCTGGATTTCATATTGTCTTGTGTCTTGCCCTGCATATTTAGCCAGTGTATGCATGATATTATCAAAAACTTTTCTTGATGTGCACCACATCAATATTGTATTGTACCAGATGATCGTTCCAAAAAGGGAGCTCCGAGAAAATGCTCTTTTTGTGCCAATTACAATTCTCCGTGTATCTATCAGGCATGTTTGCTCTAGTGTGTCAGTTACCCGCACTTCACTGTTTCCTAAGCATGGTAAAAATCAATTTGCTCGAGCAAAGTGCTGCCACACAAATATGCAGGAGGAGGAATGCGCAAAACTTTTTTTTTCACAAACAACGTCTTGTTGTTTCTGTATTTATGACTCATTAGAAGAAATCGAAAATGACAAACAAACCAACACAATTTACGTCCATGCTTTAGTCGAAAAGCATTAGATCGATGAGCATAATACGAACATGATAACCTTCCATGAGTTGTCCATCCAGACAACATTCCATATTCTGAGAAGTCACAAATGGTCCACATTAGTACTACCCGCATAGTAAAGTTACGATGTTGTGATTGATCATATGTACGTTCACCAGTTTACTATAACTGTTACAACTCATGGATCAAAGGTTGCAGAAAAACATCTAAAGATTTTTTCGGATGCTTAGGCCGCAACACCAAAATGCTCATAACAAAAATTCCCTTTGCATGTACATTTCAGCAGGGAGATTTTATGGCGTCAATATGACTGGCCATAACGAATATTGTCTACCGGAAAAACCAAAAGGGCTAACCCATATGTGCATAAACCCAGACACACATTTTTATACTCACAAGCAAAATCAAGATGAACCGCTTGAAAATGCTTCCAAGCTTCCTCATCTGACTGATGAGTGATCTCCCCATCTGTGGTGTGATGTTGTACATGCCACTTCATTATTGCTGATGTATTTTCTAATAGATATAAACACTCCAAGCGATCGGTGAATGGCAAGTACCACATTACCAGGAATGGTACCTGTGTTCGTCCATTTGTAGGTTGATATCTCGACTTTCAACAAAAGTTACACTCCTGGAACTTTTCTTCATCTTTCCAAAAAATCATGCAGTTGTCAATGCATACATCAATCATTTCTGATTATAACTCAAGACTGGAAACCAACTTCTGAATTGAATAGTAAGACTCAGCTGAAATATTATCCACAGATAAGTTAAATAATGCAGCCCATACATCCATGCATAGCTGAGGTAAGTTGTAATCACTTTTAATTGTCATCATTCTAGATGTCAACGATAATTTAGATTGTCCATCTCTACATCCATCATAGATAGGTTTATTTGCAACATCTAACATATCATAAAATATTTTGGCATCAACGTTCGGTTCGTCATATGGGTTACCATACATCCATGCATAGCTCAAGTAAGTTGTAACCACTTTTAATTGTCATCATTCTAGATGCCAATGATAATTTAGATTGCCAATCTCTACATCCATCATAGATAGGTTTATTTGCAGCATCTAACATATCATAAAATCTTTTGGCATCAACGTTCGGTTCTTCATATGAGTTACCATAAATGCGGAAGATGATTCATTATGATCAAATGCAGAAGATGTTTCATGAAATGCATCTGTAACCATATCAAGAAACCTATTTTCTATTTGAAGCAAATCATAATTGAATTGATAATGATCGTAATCATGCCTAGTTTCAGTGATTGATGATATATCAAATGACTTGGACTACTATTTCCCGCTTCCACACTACAACCTTTTTCATGTGAAAGCCATAGATAATAATTTTAGATGAAACCTGTACTATATAATTGCCTCTTCACAGTATCTATACCCACATATTTCTTATTTCGACAGTTACGACAAGGAAAAATACTTTACTGTGTTCTTGTCCAAGTGGGTTGTTGGTCGCCTGATAAATGAATCCACGCAGTCCATTATGATACTCCCTAGTTACTTCTCTGGTATCGAGATCTCTGGGTCGATACATCCATTATCGTATGCTGAATATTTCGTGCTCCAGGATCGACATATATTTAGAGAGATCTTTTTGTAAGTTTTTTTTGTGTTTGAAGTTTTATAGATAAAATTTGTATTTTGGGAGGGATTGGCGAGGGGTCGTCGTAAATCCCAATCAAAGTTCCAATTTCCCACCATAAAATTTTAAGGAAAATTTAATTTACCGCACAAACATTGCGAGGGATTTGTTCTCATTATGTCCCTAAGTATATGTTGTATGCTTTGATTTTGAAATCATATATAACTTTTTAATTTCAATATTCATTAAGGTGTGTATTAAGTGAATAGATTAGCATAATGAGAAAACTTAGGCAAACTCGCGTTTGGGATTAGCATATGTTTTACCGCACTTAGGATTTAGTGTATATTTTAGATAACACCATTATTTTACCACTTTTCCTATGGATTTTGATAGGTATTCTTAGTGTTTATACACAAATTTATGCAATTAGAGAGGTACTTTTCTTGTTTTTGTAGTATTTTGAGTCATTTCAGGTCAAACAATGCATTTTGATAGGTATTCTTAGTGTTTATACACAAATTTATGCAATTAGAGAGGTACTTTTCTTGTTTTTGTAGTATTTTGAGTCATTTCAGGTCAAACAATGCATTTTGATAGGTATTCTTAGTGTTTATACACAAATTTATGCAATTAGAGAGGTACTTTTCTTGTTTTTGTAGTATTTTGAGTCATTTCAGGTCAAACAATGCATCTTGGAGCTTTATGTAGCTAATTGGATATAAACATGTTTCTGGACATTTTCCGAGCATCAGAAGTATCATCTAAGATGAAGGCCTTTCCCTAAATTTATTTTGATTAAATTTGTACAGGAGCTATAGAATTAAATTAGCTTTCATCTCGAAGTGGTTTCTTCTCATTTGAAGACTAGTCCAATTGTCTCACAGATGAAGGGTGCGTAGAAAGACCAAAACAAATGGAAGAAAAATTGTAAGACATCCACCAAACCCAGGGGCTCTGTTCCAAGATTTTTTAAACCCAATAACCTAACGCAAGGCCCTTTGACACGAATCCCAAATTGTAGAGGCTTGAAGGCGCGATTCTTTACCCAATTGACGTAGGAATTTAGAACACTATATATACTTGCTTTTAGCCTTTTAATTTCAGAGAGTTGGCTTAGATTAGGGTTGAATAATGCTATTAGGATTCATGGACTACGCCCTTTGGGCTCGTGCCCTTTGTAGCCTCCAAAGATCCATCATCATCTTTAATACATCATCCAATCTTCCATAATTTGGTTCTATCTTCCGTAATTTGGTTCTATCTTCTCCTCTCTCCTTTGATTTGATATGAATGTTTGTTGTGATAATTGATTTCTTGTTTTCATGTCTTTGATATATTAGCTTGCATGTTACACGGTAGGTAATATGGAGTCAATGAGTTTGCTTGAATAAGACTACTAAACGATTAGGCTTTATCATAATGTTATCATCTTTGCTCGCACTATAATGCTATTTGCTTGCTAGACAAGTTTGCAAGTAGATCCTAGGTTAGTATGTATTCCAAAATCTTAACATACTCCAGGAACTAGAATTTGATGAGCCTTTCTATATAGGTAACGAAAGTGGATCGACATAGAATCGTAAACATTCGACCTTAACCGTATTATGCATATACTTCTTTTGCAAGGACTGTGAGAAAGTTGAGTCCCTTGGTTGTTAAGTATATAGAATTCCGAACCTCGAAAGTGGAAAAGATTTACCTTAGTGGTTGTGTCTAGACCGAAGCATTATGCCATTAGTCGATCTTAATTCATGCTTGCTTACTTTAACTTCTATTAGTTGATGCATATCAATTCATCAATATATCATTTGTAAATTAGCATATAGAATAAGATTTCGTTTTCTATAATTAAATCATCGTAAAAATCCAAATAAAAACAAAAAAAACCTCACTGTATATTTTGTTCTTAGCTTAGTCTGAAGTCATATGAATCCTAAGTGTGAAACTCTAATCCCTATGGATTCGATCCCTAAGTATTACTGCGATGTTGTGCACTTTCAGCTAGGTTTTAGTTGGGGTAAAACTTGACCCACATCAATTTTCAATAATTTGCGAGGAATTTGCAAATTTGCGAGGGATTTTCTAGGCCCCCTCACAAATTCCTCGCAAAGTTTCTTATTTTGCAATGGATTTTCAAGGTTTCCTCACAAATCCATCGCTAATATTAATTTTAATATTTTATAAAAACACATAATTACAATTAACTAGCGAACGCATTATATAAAAATAATTTTATTTAATGCATAAAATATAAGTTTATTCAGAATTGTCATCTTCAAATACATAAGATTGGTGAGTAATATTCTCAATGAACTCAACATCCTCTGTTGAATCCTCAATAATCATCTTATTGTAACCCTTCATCGTCATTTTTTTTAATCTCCGACAACGTCCTCAACTTCTCTACTAGCTGGATCGATATATATGACATTGTCTACAGACTCCAACGAAGTTGATACCGATCCAAATCTTTCATCTTTCAGCATGAGTTCATCATTCACTCAATTATACAACCTTTTGAACTGACATGGATAACAGAAAACCATATTTCCCATCTTTTTCTTACCTGTGGTTATGGAATATATGTCACATGCTCTGCCTGCATCACAGAATACCTTCGATTTGCGTTGTCATCAACAATGCTCAAATTGTTGACTCGAACTCCTCTGTGAATTGTAGGGTCTCTTTCATGATACTATAAAACTTGGTTTTGCCTTGTACACAAATCTCATAATTTTTGTTGCCCTCCGGCTGCCATGCTTATGCGAACGGAATGTATATCTACGAGTGAAGTACATCGGTGCAGTGACAATCTTTGATATTGGTCCTTGGACGAGTTCATGAAACCAAAGTGGCAAGGGTTCAACTCCACATCCATTGGTGACCTAATTAAAGTAAACATAAATATATTATCTGTAAGAAAAATACTTAAATTAACAAATTATATATATACAGTTGTCCAATTAGAATGTTTCAACCAATTTGCGAAATCACAATCTTTGTACTCTTCATATTTCTTATCTAACAAATTCGGACAAGCTTCTCGAATCTGTGTATCGAATAATCTGTAAGGAATATATATATATATATATATATATATAGACACACACACACACATATATATATATATATATAGTGAATAAATACAATAATATAAACCATATATATTAGCTTTCAAACGGTTGAACTAAATCACAATTGCATAAGATATAAGTTTAGGCATTGTGACAATCGTCATGATCATCTCGTCATGCTTCCTTCAATTTACCCGCAAATCTTCCTATTTGTGAGAAGATATCAGGTACATCGGGAACATTTATATGTAGGTGTCACGCCTCCATCGTCATGTCGTAGGTGCAGTTTATTTGGTTTGTACGGTTGAACCAAAATATGACTAATTGAAGTGAGATGTTTCCTCAGTTAAGATACCTGCAATGATCGTTCCCTCAACTCTAGCAAGATTTTTTGCGTTTCCTTTCAAGTAATTCATGAATCTCTCAAATGGGGACATCCACCTGTATTGCATTGGTCCAGCAATAACTGTCTCATACGATAGGTGCACTGGAAGATGTTCCATCATATCAAAGAAGGAAGGAGTGAAGATTTTTTCCATGTTACAAAGCAATAGTGGAGTATTACTTTGCATTTGCTTAAGCTCATATTCTGTCAATGTCCTAGCGCATATGTATCTAAAAATAATACCAATGCCTACAAAAACAGAGTTGGCTATAGGTTAAACATTTGTTATATATTTACATATTAATAAAAATGTGTATATATATATATATATACATATAAATAATTACCCGCAATTTTCTCATGTACAGTTGTCAGTAATAGTTCCAAAAAAGCAAATGGTAGCAGCCGCTGCATAAACACAAGAGAATTATGGATTTTCATACCAGAAAACTTTTTTCCTTGCTCAAGACACCTAGAAAAGTTTAAAACATATTCATATGGAAACTTCAATGAAGATGCATTCCATTCAAACAAGGCTCTTTTCACTTCAGGAGACAATCGAAAGGTGGGGATTGGTAATTTTCCATCCCTGGTTATATAAAGCTCACTCCTATTGCAAATTTTGGCAATATCACATCTGGACTTCACATTGTCTTTTGTCTTGTCCTACATATTTAGCCAGTATATGCATGATATTATCGAAAAAGTTTTTCTCGACGTGCATCGCATCAAGATTATGTCATACCAGATGATCTTTCCAAAAACGGAGCTCCGAGAAAATGCTCTTTTTGTGCCAATTAAAATTCTCCATGTATCCATCAGGCATGTTTTCTCTAGTGTGACAATTAACTCCACTTCACTGTTTCCTAAGCATGATAATAATCAATTTGCTCGAGCAAAGTGCTGCCACACAAATATGTAGGAGGAGGAATGTGCACAACTTTGTTCTTCGAGAAAAACGTCTTATTCTTTCTGTATTGATAACTCATCAGAAGAAATCAAAAATGACAATTAAACCAACACGATTTACATCCACGATTTAGTCGAAAAGCATCAGGTCGATGAGCAGAATACGAACATGATAACCTTCTATGAGTTGTCCATCCAGATCACATTCCATATTCCGAAAAGTCACAATGGTCCACATTAGTACTACCCGCATAGTAAAGTTACGATGTTGTGATTGATCATACGTACATACACAAGTTTACCATAACTGTTACAACTCATGGATCAAAGGTTGCAGAAAAACATCTAAAGATTTTTTCGGATGCTTAGGCCGCAACACCAAAATGCTCATAACAAAAATACCCTTTGCATGTACATTTCAGCAGAGAGATTTTATGGCGTCAATATGACTGGCCATAATGAATATTGTCTACCGGAAAAACCAAAAGGGCTAACCCATATGTGCATAAACCCAGACACACATTTCTAGACTTACAAGAAAAATCAAGATGAACCGCTTGAAAATGCTTCCAAGCTTCCTCATCTGACGGATGAGTGATCTCCCCATATGCGGTGTGATGTTGTACATGCCACCTCATTGTTTCTGATGTGTTTTCTAATAGATATAAACGCTTCAAGAGATCGGTGAATGGCAATTACCACATTCGCAGGAATGGTACCCGTGTTCGTTCATTTATAGGTTGATATCTCGACTTTCAACAAAAGCGACACTCCTGCAACTTTTCTTCATCTTTCCAAAAAATCATGCAGTTTTCAAAGCATAGATCAATCATTTTTAATGATAACCCAAGACTAGAAACCAACTTCTGAGTTTCATAGTAAGACTCAGCTGAAATATTATCCACAAGTAAGTTAAATAGTGCAGCCCATGCATCCATGCATAGCTCAGGTAAGTAGTAGTCACTTCAATTATCATCATTCTAGATGCTAATAATAATTTAGATTTTCCATCTCTACATCCATCATATATAGGTTGATGGGCAACATCTAACATATCATAAAATCTTTTGGCATCTACGTTCGGTTTTTCATATGAGTTATCCGTAAATGCGAAAGATGTTTGATTATGATCAAATGCAGAAGATGTTTCATGAAATGCATCTGAAGCATATCATGAAACCTATTTTCTATTTGATGCAGATCATAACTGAATTGATATTGATCATGATCATGCCTAGTTTCAATAGATTGATGATATATCACATGACTTGGACTACTGTTTACGAATCCACACTACAAAATTTTCCATGTGAAAGCCATAGACAGGAATTTTAGATGAAACCTCAACTATATAAATGCCTTTCTGCAGTATCTATACCCACATATTTCTTATTTCGACACTTGCGACAAAGTAAAATATTTTACCGTGTTCTTGTCCAAGTGGGTTGTTGGTCACCTGATAAATGAATCCATGCGGTCCATCATGATACTCTCTATTTACTTCTCTGGTATCGGGATCTCTGTGTCGATACATCCATTGTCGTATGCTGAATATTTCGTGCTCCATGATCGACATATATTTAGAGAGATTTTTTGTAAGTTTTATTGTGTTTGAAGTTGTGAATAAAATGGATGGGGTGATGGTGTATTTATAGGAAAAAATTTGCTACAGATTTACTATAAATTTGCGAGTATGATATTTTACTATGGATTTGAGACCACTTTGCGAGGGATTTGGGACCAAAAATTACCTCGCAATTATTTTCGTTTAACGTATGGTTTACAGATTTAGGTCATCCTCACAAATCAAAGGGAAATTTGCAACGGATTTTTGCAAAAACAGTAAATTCGTCGCAAATTTGTAAGGGATTTGCGAGTCTGATTCAAGTGGTAGTAAAAGTCTCGCTAATGTCTCACAAATTTGCGATGGATTTAGTTCCTCGAAAATTTGTGAGAATTTAAATACGTGATGTTCTTCCCTCGCAAATTTGCAAGGGATTTACGAGGGAGGACAAATTTGTAGCAAATCGTCGCAATGTCCTCGCAAAGTATCCCTCACAAAATTGCTCGCTTTCTTGTAGTGAAAAGAGGTGATCGTGGAAATGGAAAATAAAATTCCATAACTTTGCTTCCTCTCCAACTTATGTCGACATTCCAAAATTAAATAGTAACAAACAAGATTTTATCCATCAACACTATCTTTGTTGCATTCATAACGCAAAACACACAAAGAGATTTTCCGATTTAAGATCATAATGGACATAATTATGATCATGAAGACGCAAGCCCTTAAAGAATCATATGAGTAAAGTCTATGATCTATGGATCTTGCACTAATTTTTTTCCCATGAAAGAAGTTAATTTCCAGTAGCTGCCTACTCCTTGACATTCTGTAAAACTCTTTTGTTGTCAGTTACTGCTTTCTATGGAGATGTCCCAAAGGTTCACACTATCTTCACACAATTTCTAAGTTTGAAGAGAGACTCGTTGTCTTGAGCGGGGTAGTTTTTTATTGTTTGGAAGTACGCATTCGAACTTGCGTGATTTGTGAATATCATGAGATCTACAAAACTATCCAAACTTTGCCAAAAATCTATGTCTCTCTCTTACATACTCTAAAGATCTAACGATAGATGTTTTTCTATGATGAGTTAAGAATCTCCTTGTTGAATATAAAATCATGGAGAGATGAACAGTGCTAATCTCATTAAAACAAATAAGTTATAAGTTTGAACAACAAGATTGGAAAGTTTAGAATATGATGGTATAACAAGTTAAGGCATTTAAGTTTGATAACTACTCCTTTTGTTTTTATTTATTTGATGTTTTTTGTTTTTGTTTCTAAAAGATTAATATTTAGGTTATGTGTAATAATTTTTTTCCTTTTTAGATGAACTAGGCAATCATTGTATTTTTGTAGTAGAAGTTCAAAAGACATTATTTGTTGCTAAAAATACTACTCTTTTACGTCAGTTCTTTTTTTCTCATTTACTTTTTTCTAAATACTTTTCTTAAAAGGTAAATGAGGAAAAAGAAAGAATCCAAGAATAATCAATGGAATGTTAAGAAAATTAAATTATTCACTAGAGGGACACTTGATTAGGACAAGTCATATTATGAAGAAAGAATCGAAAAAACCATACGAGTTATTCCAGTTTGATATTTTCTTAAAAATTACTTTTGTTGTAGCTTTATTTTAAAGTTTTTAAAGTCATTAATTACCCAATCAAGTTGTTATTAACTTAAAGTCCTAAAAGTGCTACTAAAAATGCACACGGTCTATTTCAAATTTTTTGTTCATAATCGTACATATTTTTCTTAAAGCCACTAAAACATGAATTTTACTTTTTAAAAAGTTACAGTTAATATTTTACAGTCAAAAGTTTTTACAACAAAATAAATTAAATTAAAACTCGCAGTCCACATTTTAAAAGTCCTTACCAATCACCCCCTTTATCTTTTCTATGTCTATCTATGTTCTTTTGTTTTTATTACTCTCTAATGGCAATTTTTATTGTCGTATTGTTATTAAAGTGAAGAAAAATAAATATTATTGAGATTAATATCTTTAAAATTAATCAAAAAATTTTTAAGCAAAAATTCAAAATAAAACAAAAAACTAGATTTATGACAATAGTGAAAATTTAAGATGTTAAGTAGTTTAATACATCTTGTGCTAAAAATAGAATTACAAGACATTTGTGAAGGTTGATTCCCTTCTTTCTCTAAGATAGATTTCTCCAATTGTGCGACTTTATACTTATTCAGACCTCAAACTTTCATAATCTCCTGTATGCACGAATGCAAAGTCAAAAAGATAATATTCATTTGTTTTGATGTGTACTCGTCAAATAATTTGTTCCACCACGGATACAAGTTCTTCAGTTGTCTTTGGAAACACCTTGTGTTGTAGCGTTTGGATGACATTAAAAAACCCAAGATCTAGAATATTTAATTCTGGTAAATTTGATGATTGGCACATCAACCGAATATCAAAATTCTTCATCTCTAGTATTGAAGTGTGTTCTTGCATTATCTTGTTAAATAAAAAACTTTGAGTTCTTCTATTGGTCAACTTTCACGAATTCTCGGGATAACCTTCCTAAGTAAAATCTCTTTTACATCTTCTTTTTTGATGAAGGTCATAGACTTTAACTCTAGTGTTCCCGCCTTAGGGTTTCTACTTCGTCTTCAAGTTGGTTGCATTATAGTAAACGGAAAAATTCCTATTTTGCCAGAAATATCTCATTTCCTTCTCCATAAAATCTTGGACGAGCCATAGCATCTAGAAACATTATTTTTTTGATGAATTTTCACTTTCGCATATATGACACGGCTCTTCTTTAACGGGGAGAAAATAATAAGTCTCCGTCTTTTTATCATATAAAACCATTTGTCATCGATGTGGAAAACATTCTACATATCAACAAACTTTGGGTTATCATGATTAGTACTATTGGAGAGAGAAGATATTGAATTTGAAATTTAGATTACGGGCCTCAGGATGTGGCTGATGGGCCAACAATCTAGATTTTTTTGGGGAAAAAAATAAAAATAATAACATAAGTTAATCGTTGATTTAGTCAACGTGAAATATCTTTTTTTATGATTTTGTCTAATAGCTCA
>OVAN01001502.1:0-40459 GCA_900406275.1 Anastatica hierochuntica
ACTCTATGCAAGATTCTATCTGATAAGTATAAGTTAGAAGAATCTGGTAACATGTACCTTGAAGAGAGTGTTGCGATGTTCGTAGAAATGGTTGCACAAGATCTAACTGTACGTGCTTTAGCTGAGAGATATCAACACTCACTTGACACAGTGAATAGAAAATTAGATGAGGTTTTAAGTTCCCTATTGAAGCTTGCAGCAGATATTGTAAAGCCTACCAGGGATTAATTCACAAGTGCTAATCCTTTCTTAGTAGATAATCCACAGTATTGACCTTACTTCAAGGATTGCATTGGTGCTATCGATGGTACTCATGTGCCGGTTCGTCCACCATATGGGAATGTAGAACCATTCAGGCGTAGGAAAGGAGAACCTACTATGAATGTGTTGGCTATATGTAATTTCAATATGAGATTCATATATGCTTATGTTGGGGTCCCAGGAAGAGCACATGATACGAAGGTGTTAATGTATTGTGCAACAAAAGAAGCTTTGTTTCCTCATCCTCCATCAGGAAAATATTACTTAGTGGATTCAGGGTATCCTACTAGAGCCGGTTATCTAGGTCCTTATCGTAAAATTAGATATCACCTTGATCAGTTCATGAGAGGAGGAGCACCAACAAACAATAGGGAATTATTCAACCACAAGCATTCTGGTTTGCGCTCAGTGATTGAGAGGACTTTCAGTATATGGAAAGCTAAATGGAGGATTCTAGATCGTAAGCATCCAAAGTATGCGTTGAAGAAATGGGTGAAGATTGTGACAGCAACAATGGCTCTTCATAATTTTATCTGAGATTCTAATGAAGAGGATTCTGATTTTACGCATTGGGAAACAGAGGAAGATTATGAACTTCATGGTGATGAAGTGACAGAGAATGATGGACATACAACGTATGTACCGGCTGGTGATAGAATTATGGAGGTTGTGCGTGATTCTACCATTGAAGAGATGGCGAAAAAACATCGACTTCCATATTGACAGGTACGAAAGTTAATTTTATAGATATATAGATTTTTTATAAATCTATGTTTATAGATTTATGTATGTTTATAGTTTTATGTGTGGAAAAAATGTAGGTGATATGGAAAGAAAAGGAGAAAGATGTGTTTCGAAGATTATGTGTTTAACATTGTGTTTTATGTGTTAATTTTTTTTGTATTTTATATGTTTAAAAAATTATGTGATTTATGTATTTTTATGGTTTTATATTTATATTTGTACTCATGAAAATGAAACTTTATGAATGTGAAAATGTTAATTTAGAAGTTATTAGTTAGAAATATAATTTTAAAAAATATTTAAATCCGTTTGGTTAATATTAAGATATAAAAACTATGATTAAAAACAAAAAAAATAAGATTTGGATTAAATTATGGGCATTTTCGTCTTTTTGATATTACAATCATCTAGATGGATCATTTGGATGAGCAAACGAACATAACATTTAAGTGAATCATCCAAATGAACCATCCAAATGAGAGGACAAAAATTGAGACGAACATCATCCAGATGATCCATCCAAATGAATCATCCAAATGGATCATCTGGATGAACCTGTTGAATGATCAAACGAACAGGCCTTTACTAAAATTGCTATTACAAATTTTGAAAAACTACTATAAAGAAAAAAAATTTCGCTCCATCTGCTACATCACATCATCAAAGCACGAATTATTCTATTTGGGCTACGATTAAGATTTTTTATAAGTCTACCTTTGTTAATATGCAATAAATTCCATTTTTGAGGGATCGATCTCCAAATCTTTTAGAATAGAAACATTAATTAACTTTTTAGTCAACTAAAAAGCTTTCAGTGTTTGCAAAAGTTAAAATTAAACCCCTATAGTATAGTGCGACTATAGTCGGCTTTGTGGTATATTTGTCCACAAAATTTATTTTGATGACATTTGAAAATTTTGTTTTGATAGACATTTGAAAAAATTTCTCAAAAGAAACTATCAATAAAATCTGATTTTTTTTTCCTGTAGGAAAAAAGTGACTACATTTTTTTTATTTTTGGTCACGAAAAAAAGTGACTACATAAACTACCTATTTTGGACCAAACAACCAAAATAAAAACATTTCAGTTTTACAGACATTTAGAAAACATATCCACCAATAGTTTAATTTCAGTTACAAAATAATTCAAATTCGTGTTGAGATTCGAACTATCCTCCCTGTAAAAAGTTAAAAAAAAAAGAAGAAGGTTAAGAGCAAGTGAACAAAAATAATAAAAGAATAGACAAAGTTCTTTAGATATACAGAAAAAAAGCTACAAACCTTTAAAGATTTTTTCCCCTTCAAACATATTGTTTTTCTTCAAGCTTCTTTACGCGTAATCCTGATTTGAAAACAAATAAACAGTTCAAATCATCGCGTTTTCGCAAACCATAAAGATGAATATGATTAAAAACAGAGATTTATATATATATAATTCCAAACCTGAAGCAGTAGATTCCAAGTGCAGTTGTGATCTCATGAATGACTGAAGTTGCAAAATGCAAATATAGTGACATTGTGAATATACAATAACCAAGAAGAACCCAAAACTCATCCACAAGAGGAACCCTACACAGAGATCAATCGAATCAGATGAAATCGAAAAAGCGAAAAAAACCGAGAAATATGAGAGAAAAGAAGCATAGATACCCGTTGTTGAGTCTAGCGGTTAGAGCATTTGCTAGTGCAAACGGAAGGTAAAGCAATGACTGTACAAGAGATGGTCTAGTGAGAACTATGAAGCTAAAAAAAACTGCATCGAAACAGAAACGGTTAGAGCATTTACCATACACATGTTTGTTTTTAATCCTTTTGGTTCATCGCACAAGTGGGCTAGAATCATCCTTCCCTGGAATCATAAAAGCTTCAGCCTTTAATTCATAATCCACGATGAATATAATGATTTCGAAAAACCTAATGCTTACCACAAGGAATCCAAATGCAAGACCAGTTCCCAATACAACTAAGTGAGGGTAGTTTGTAATGAGATCCATCGGAGACAAGTAATCCCTGATTAAGACAATAATACCGATAGTCTCAGCGACCGATGATAGTAAGTTAAACGAGAGATAAGAAAAGAATACCAAATCAAAACTCCCGCAAGTAGCAACATGAAGGGATATAGCTGTAGAATATGCAAAAACATTGGCGTTACATACGAAAGTTAATAAACTTAGGCAAAATGAAAGTATTATCATTAGGAGACTATACCATAGCTAATGCTAAAAGCATGTTTCCTTTTCTTGACTGTACAACTTTGTAAACATTAGACATGCTGTAGAGTGAAGCATCATACATGAGAGCCGAGTGATAGATAGACAAATAATTAGCAACAAAAACATTAAATTTTCAGAAGACTCACTTGAATGCAACGGTTGGTATAACGGCAAAAACAATCATTGCGAATAGTACTACTCTGGACATTCGAATCTCTGGAAAAGAAAACCCGAGAAAAGTTACCATGGCGTAAAAGAAAACAAAAACAAAAGGTTTGTGGATTTTTACCGTTCAAAAACGGCACCCAACTAAACAAAGGAATCGACTCCCCCAACTGCTGAGCCCACCATTCAGCACCTTGAGATGAAAAGAAATATCAAAGATTAAAAAAGAAAGAATTGGTCAGACATATCATTAGTGAGAATATTGAAACTTACCAACAATGGCTGTGAAGAAATGTCCACAGTATATTAGCGCAAGGCCCTCTGTCGGACCATTGACTACCGGGAGAGTTAGTGTGTTTGTAAAATAGCTAAGAAAAAAATGTGGAGATTCAGAATGAGAGCAAAGTACTAGACTTTCGTAACGACAAAACAGAGCTAAAACTGATACTACTAAAACACACTTACTTTTCCCAGGTCGCTCCCAGGAAAGGAACGGCTGAAATAATCCAAAACCAGAAAGTATCTCTTCCGCACATAGCGGTGCTTCCATAAGCCATTGTTTCAAACTATTTTATCAGTATGAAATATCAGCGCAGGTTGCGGGAATTTATCAGTAATGAAAAGGATATTCAAATTAAAGGGGTTGCAAGATAGTATACCGCACAAGCAAGTGCATCACAACCTGCCAAAAAAAAGGAAACCGGTTTCAGATATTACTAGAAACAACGACTAGAGTTGAATACTGAGAAACATATGAAGATTACCGTGATCAAAAAGCTCTCCTAGTGGGCTAGAGGAATTTGTTCTTCGTGCTTGCTTTCCATCAACCGCATCAAATGTCTTCAAAACAAAGTGCTCAAAGTATGTCAGGACAAAAGACTACATAACACATAACACGCATATGCTTAAGAGAAAGGAGCAGACCTGATACAAAAACAGAAGCAGGCCGTGTGCGAAGTGGACCCATCGAGGAGGAGGAGAGTCCAACTTAGGTGAGTATACCTGAAAAATTTGAAGAAATCCAAATGAGCAAAACATGAAGATAAATTAGCAACAAAAGCAATCATGAACACCGTAAGACTCACATAGCCTAACAGGGCAGATGTAACAAGAAACATGAACCCCGTAAGTGTTATCTACAAAACAAAAGACGCAAAATCGCAAGTATTAGCGCCCGAGTAAACAATACTACACTAGTCTTTAAAATGCCAAATTGGATTTAATCATACCACATTGGGTCTGGATACGGGTTCCAAAGTGAACACATGGAAAGAGAAAAGCAAGAACGTTAGTCTTAAAGATGTTTCATTCGAATAGCACTTCAAACTACGAAATCTCTCAATACACTTACGGCATCCAAAGTGGGAAGATTTTGACAAAACGATTCCAAAAAGGTTGAAGAACATATTTGGCAAGATAAGAGTGATCCACACCACTGTATTTGTGTTTATGAAGAGCAGCTACACCATGTGCTCCTATATAACCCATTGCTTTGAGAAGATAAAGATCCCCAAAACTTGGGATCTTCTTAAATCAACCTGGAAAAGATCAAAACAACAAATTTGACATTAAAGGATTGATCTTTGTGTGTAAAGACAAACACTTTTCAAGAACCCATGAATGTCTAAAGCAAATAACTACGAATTGGGCATGACCCATCTCAGAAAAAGAGGATTTTGAAAACGAAGAGAACTTACAACGCTTCGGCGATGGCGGAATGCTACGAAGACGAAGAGGCAAAAGCAGAGTCGAAGAGATTCAGAATCGGAGAGAGAGAGAGAGAGAGAGAGAGAGAGAGAGAGAGTGGGGTTTTAATGGCTAAAGAAGGAATCTTTGTGTATCGGAGAGGCGAAGCGGGACGAGAGTGGAAAGGAGGGCTTTGCGTATCTATGCTGATCTCTATTTAATATTTTCCATAAATATAAGTAAGAGATAATTGTCATATTAAAATTTTATAAAATATTATATATAATATATAAAGTTATTTACTTATGTAGGTCCCATTACTAAAATTGTCAATTCATATTAAAGAAAATATATTATAAAGTAGAGAATTATCAAATTAATAGGTTCCGAGAAATTGAAAAATCAGGTAAAACCATTTGTAGTTACTAGTTAGTTTTGGTTTCATAAAATTTTGATATGAATTTAGTTTGATCTTATTTATAAATAACCAACCATTTTTAAAAATTTTGGTGTATATGGTTAGGGTTTATCCGAAAATAATAAAACTCGTTAACCAGGTTTAGTTTCAATTTCTTATAGGCTCTGATTTGTATATCAAAGTTGAGTTGCGATTGATATTGTAGCTTGAATTAACTTACCGTACAAGGAATATGGTAAAATCCGCAGAATAACGTGGTGAGTTTGCTGTGAAAATAAGTTATCATTTCTATCAAAACAAATAACAGATATATTTTATGATGTATAAGTTGTACCATGCGTTATTAGATAATTAAATTTTAAATTTTTTAATAACTACTATTATACTAATAAAAAATAATCTGTCTTATTAAAAGGAAAGTACAAAGATTTTTTCATGCGTGATGTTTTTAATTGAACATGTCTTAAAATTTTTATTAAATGTATCCAATAAATTAAAATAACTATAATTATTTCTTCACATATTTCAATAAACATATCAGAATATTTTAATATTCTTTTCACATAACCATTATCAAAATTATGAACCAACACAATTTAAAATAATCATTTTTCACGAAATTTGAATATAGTTTGTTTTTAAATTTAAAATAAATCCATAATTTTCTAAAAATAATTATATTACAATATTACTATTTTCTAAATAAATTTTTTACAAAAATTTTAAAAAATCATAAAGTGATGAAATTTATAAAAAAAGTCGATAAAAATTTATAAAAATAATCTATATAAACTATGAAAAATTATTTAGTCATCTGATGTTTTTTTCGCCACTACAACGGGTTTTGATTCACGATATTTCGGATATCAGGTATTATCCGAACTGAATCCATACGAGTATCCGAGGAAACCAGAAAATCCAAAAATCTAATCCCGAACTCGGAGTCAGAAACTCTAAATAAACGAACATTCTAAACATGATATTCAAAAATCTAAACATGGTCAATAATATATAAAAATTAAAAAGAAAGTTCACGCAGTTGAGCGAATCAAACTCTAGTGCTAATATTAATAGAACAAACTAAAAATTAAGGAAAATAATATTTAAAACTAATGATGATCGTTGACAAAAAAAACTAATGATGATCATTCCAAACCATTTTTGCAATTCCATCATGTACATTAAAATTTCGTATATTGTCCATCAGTTGTTGTCTCTTCTTCTTTGAGTCGACTATATTCTTCTTCAAAATCAACATCTTGAATCTTATAAAATCTTACAAAATTGTAAAGAAGCATAGTAGCGTGCACGATTCTGTTATGAGTCTTGATGTCATAACTAGGCAAATTGTCGAAGATCTTCTATTTTTATTTCAAACTCCAAATATTCTCATGATGCGTGTCATCTATTAGAGAATTTTTTTTTGTTTTTAGGAGTATATGCTTTAAATTCTGAAAGATGGTACCTAATATTTTTCCTACTATTTCTTATGGGCTAGTATAAGATTGAAATGATTGGATTTTAAATATATTAAAAACATTGATTAACTTCAAAATTATTTTGGTTACCAAATGGGTTTGTATATAGCTTCAAATTGAATATCGAAATGGAGGCTAGGGTTTACTGTTCAATTTTCTCTCTGCAAAGACGATTGCAAGAAATTGAAACTTAAACCCTAGAAATCAGTAGAAATCATCTCATCTAATCTCAAATTTGGTGGGATCTTTCTCTTCAAGGCAGATCTTTCCCTGTTTCGCTCCTGGAAAGTCTCAGATCTGATCTCACTAAAGACACCACAAGAGTCTTCGTCATTAGGCCGGAGTGGCTTCAGGAGTAGCAATATCTAAGATGAATCGACCAAGGAAGAAGAAAGAACTAACGCTGATGGAAGAGCTCAAACAGCTAGACCTGATAGAAGCAGGGGAACCAGTTGACATCCCTGATCTGGAAAATGAAGATCTTCTGGAGGAAAACTCCCTGAGTGTGATTGTTAGATGTCTAAACCCAACTGTCCACAAGGTCGGAGGTTTGGTTAAAGCTTTACCCCCAATCTGGGGACTAGAAGACAGAGTCAGAGGGAGAGGAGTTGGAGACAACAGAGCCCAGTTTATCTTCCAGAGCGAAAGAGACCTCCAACATGTCCTTTGGAAAGGCCCTTGGTTCGTCAATGGATGGATCATAGCTCTAGACCAATGGACCCCCTCACCAGGTGATGACTTCCTAAACAAAATTCTGTTTTGGGTTCGAATACGAGGAATCCCAATCCATCTCCTCAAGAGGAAAGCTATTGAAAGCCTATTGGAACCTCTGGGAAAGGTTGAATCAGTGGAGCTACACGCTAAGAACTCCACCTCCCTCGAATATGTTAGAGCCCAACTTTGGATAAAGGCAGATGAACCTCTCTAGTTCAGGAAGATTGCAAGATTTAAATCTGGAGAGGTTATCACTGCAGACTTGGAGTATGAAAAATTGCTTAAGGTCTGCTTCATCTGTAAAAGACTCACGCATGACCAAGTCAAATGCCCTTCTCTAATCGACCAGAACAAGGGTAACTCTAGAGGTAAAGTTGTTACAGAAAGGAAGACCTCACAAGGCAGAGGCAAAGCAAAGGACAGTGAAGGTTCATTCCCTCAAAGAAAGAAAGAACAGACTCAAACAAAAGTTAAACCTTCACACTCTAAATCAGTCTCATCCTCCTCCCATAAAAGGGGAAGTGTCAAGGATAGGCTACAGTGGGTGGAGAAAGGCAAATCGGTGAATACAGATCATGGAGAAGTTAGAGAAGAGGTTCTGCCACATCCCCACGATAAAATCAGACCCTAAATCATCGCTACCTGAAGGAACAAGTTCAAAAAGCACAGGAGAATCCATCTTCTCTCCACAGAAAAGAAGAAGGGCAAGCTCCAGTGATGAGAGAAAGCTAAAGAAAGCAAAGAAAGGAGAAACAGAGGATCCCAGAAACTCAGTATCGGTGTTTGAAAGGCTTAGTAATAGTGATGAAAGGAGGCAGAACAAGCAAAAGGTAATGGTAGAGGATTCTCCAAAGCAACTTTCAGTCTTTGAACGATTAAGCACAAGTGAGGAAAGAAGGAGACAAAAGCAATCATCAGAAGGTAAGGAACAAGCTAAAACCAAGGAAAAAGGACATCCATTTTCGGTATTTGAAAGGCTGGGACCTACTACTATGGTGGATGGCATCAGGACAGAAGACCTCTCTACTCAACATGCCACAACGGCACCTCATTCTGCCTCAATGGCAGCACATTCTGCCTCAAAGGCAGTTCACTCTGCCGTAATGGCAGCTCAATCCCCAAACCGCTCTGTCACTCAGATAGCACCGATTAGTGGGCAAACTTTGAAAGAAGGGTTGATGATTCATACCAACCCTTCGAGTAAAAAATGAGACTACTCAGCTGGAACTGTCAGGGGGTGGGGAATACCCCGACAGTTCGACACCTGAGGGAGATACGAGGTCGGTATTTCCCAGAGGTTACATTCCTCTGTGAGACCAAAAAAAAAGAGATACTTAGAAGATGTTGTCAATCATTTAGGCTACTATGACCTTCACACGGTGGAACCAATTGGTAAGAGTGGAGGCCTTGCGTTGATGTGGAAAGAGAGTGTCAATGTGAAGATCCTCAGTTCAAACAAGAGGCTGATAGATGCAGAAATTATATGGCAAGGTAATCATTTCTTTTTAACTTGTGTGTATGGAGACCCAGTGAAAGAAAACGGGAATGAAGTTTGGGAAAGACTATCAAGACTTGCTGCAAAGAAAGAGGGCCCCTGGATCATGACAGGGGACTTTAACGAGATAGTTGATCCTTCTGAAAAGATGGGAGGCCCTGAAAGAAATACACAATCTTGTGTAGCCTTCAATCAGATGCTGCATTCTTGTGGAATGTGGGAGATACGACTTGCGGGTTATCAATTTTCTTGGTATGGGCAAAGGAATGATGAACTAGTTCAATGCAGACTTGATAGAAAAGTTGCAAACCAAGCATGGCATGAACTTTTTCCCATGTCACAAGCCCAATATCTTCCAAAAGCCTACTCTGATCATAGCCCTCTAATCACATGTTTACTTAGAGAACAGTGGAAGAAATGGGGAACCTTCAGATATGATCAGAGGTGGATGAACAAAGAAGGATTCAAAGAGATCATTAAAAGATGCTGGGAAGGGTCAGATTCTTCCCTTCCTATTTCAGAATCAGTGGTAAGAAAGATTTCCTTGTGCAGAAAGCAAATATCCTTATGGAAAAGGAGAACAAAACCAAATTCTGCTTTGAGAATTCAGGAGCTATCTACTCAAATAGATCAGCTCACAAGACAGTCTCCTCTAGATAGATGCCTCCTTAAAAAGCTAAAGCAAGATCTTAATAAGGAACATCAGGAAGAGGTGCTTTTCTGGAAGCAAAAAAGTCGGGTCCAATGGCTCAATGAAGGGGATAAGAACACCAAGTTCTTCCACGCAGCAATAAAAACCAGAAGAGCAAGGAACAGAATGAAGAGCTTGGTGGATGATCAAGACAAAGAGTGGTTCAAGGATAAGGAGATGGGAAAGGTAGCTGCAGACTACTTCAGGATGCTGTATGCATCAGAAGATATAGGAGTCAGAATTGAAGGTTTGGAGGGAAATCAGACAACCACTATCTCAAGAGAAAAATGAATAGCTACTTCACAGCATCTCAACAGAGGAAGTCAAGGAAGCTGCCATGGAAATTAACCCTTCAAAAAGTCCTGGACCTGACGGTATGACTGATCATTTTTTCCAGCAGAATTGGGATGTGGTAGGACCATCCATTGTCAAACTGGTTCAAGATTTTTTTCATCTCAGGAAGTCTTGACAGGGAGTTAAACAAAACTTGGATTTGTTTGATCCCAAAAAAGACAAAGGCATAGAGAATTTCAGACTATAAACCAATCAGTCTCAGCAATGTTGCTTACAAGATTCTATCAAAAGTGCTTTCAAAGAGGCTAAAGAAGGTTCTCCTAGATGTGGTCTCTGAAACTCAAGCTGCCTTTGTAAAAGGAAGACTGATCTCTGACAACATTCTTGTTGCACATGAGCTGCTTCATGCTCTAAGCTCTAACAACAAGTGCTCTAAAGAGTATGTGGCCATTAAGACTGACATTTCCTAGGCGTTTGATAGAGTAGAATGGAACTTCTTGGAAATTGCGATGGAAATGTTAGGTTTCTCACAGAACTGGATCTCCCTTATAATTTCTTGTGTCTCTTCTGTTCATTATCAGGTCATGATCAATGAAAATCCTTTCGAGGAGATTATCCCATCAAGAGGCTTAAGGCAAGGGGATCCCCTATCCCCCTACCTCTTTATCCTTTGCACTGAGATACTTGTAATGATGTTGCAAAAAGCAGAGCATGAAAAAAGAATCTCTGGCCTCTCAATTGCAAGAGAAGCCCCGACAGTCTCCCACTTATTGTTTACCGATGATAGTATTTTCTATTGCAAACAAGACGATCAGGAGCTGGAGAATCTGTTAAACATCTTGGGGAATTACAGCTTAGCATCTGGATAGAAGATTAATTATCAGAAGTCTAGTATCAGCTTTGGAAAACATATCCCAGTGAGTAGAAAGGAACAGATTATGGAAAAGATGGGCATAGACCAGGAAGGGGGACAAGGTCAGTACTTAGGATTGCCAGAATCTTTTGGAGGATCTAAAGTCTCAGTCTTAAGCTACATCAAGGATAAACTTAATAAAAAGATCTCAGGATGGCAGACGAGATTTCTATCAGCTGGGGGAAGAGAAGTTCTGCTGAAGTCAGTGGCAATGGCCCTTCCAACTTATACCATGAGTTGCTTCAAGCTTCCAATCACCACCTGTAACCAGATATCAAGTCTACTGGCAGACTTCTGGTGGAAAAGCAATCAGGACACAAAAGGACTTTATTGGAAATCATGGGAAGATCTAACAAAGTCCAAAGGAGAAGGAGGACTAGGCTTCAAAGACATACAAGCCTTCAAAACAGCTTTGTTAGGTAAACAGATGTGGAGGATGATCACAAGACCTGATACTCTAATGGCCAAAGATTTTAAGGTAAGATACTTTGCAAAGTTTTCTGCGTTGTCAGCATCACTTTCATCCAGACCTTCCTATGCTTGGAGAAGTATACATTCGACGCAAAGACTCATCAGAGAAGGTTGTAGGATAGTGGTTGGGAATGGGGAGGATACAAACATCTGGAAAGATCCATGGCTGGACAGGAAGAAAGCTGTGCCAATTCAGAACACGCTACTCATACCTTCATGGTTACAAAGCTGGCTGACAGAAACATGAAAGGCTAAGGACTTGATGTTTTCAGGAAATAGAGAATGGAACAAGGACCTCATCCATAATCTATTCCCTGATGAGGTGTGTCAACTGATCAAGGAATTAAGACCAGGGGGTCCTTTTTCTAAAGACACATATACCTGGGACCACACAAGATCTGGCCATTATAGTGTTAAATCTGGGTATTGGGTCTTAATGAACATCCTCAATAAGGAGAATCAACAACAAGAGGCTAATCAACCAAGCCTAGAAGCTCTATTTCAGATGATTTAGAAGAGCAATACATCCGCAAAGCTGAGACACTTCCTATGGAAATGTTTATCAAACAGCATCTCTGTCTCAGGTAATCTAAAATACAGGCACCTGGCGAAGGATAGCTCTTGTTTGCGATGTGGTGACAAAGTTGAGAGTGTGAATCATCTGCTGTTTGAGTGCCCCTTTGCTAGGCTAGTTTGGGTTGTGTCTCAAACTCCAGCACCTCCACAAGAAGAAATTCCAGGTTCCTTCTACACAAATCTATACAGAGTGCTCACCAATGACCAAATCTTGTTCAACAAAATGAAAGCCTCTGACCTAGCACCATGGATACTGTGGAGGCTATGGAAAAACAGGAAGGACCTTTGCTACAAAGGAGTGGAGTATGGAGCAAAGGAATGTGTTGACAAAGCTATGGA
The DNA here is from genome assembly GCA_900406275.1 of Anastatica hierochuntica. Classification (NCBI taxonomy): domain Eukaryota; kingdom Viridiplantae; phylum Streptophyta; class Magnoliopsida; order Brassicales; family Brassicaceae; genus Anastatica; species Anastatica hierochuntica. The sequence goes on from OVAN01001502.1 coordinate 12,462, forward strand.
GGATACAGAGGAATGACTCTCTAAGGAAACAACAATAAATGATAAACGAGCCATCACAAATCAACCAACAAGATGTCCAAAAAAGTGGAAACCACCACCACTCTCCTGGTACAAATGTAACTCTGACGGTGCTTTGCCAAAAGATGGTATCAGTGGTGGATTAGGGTTGATCATAAGAGACCAAGAAGGAAGAATGTGTTGGATGGGATCAAAGCATATTCTAAGGACAAGGACGCCTACTGAAATAGAAGCAGAGGCCATGCGTTGGGCTACAATTTCAGCTTGGAACTTAGGCTTTAAGAGAATTATATTTGAAAGTGATTGTCTTGTTTTGGTGCAGATGCTAAATGGGGAGGATATCTGGCCTACATTACAACCAGTAGTAGAAGACATCCAACACTATCTAAACCTTTTTGAAGAAGCGAAAGTGGTCTTCCAATCGAGAGAAGCAAACATGGTGGCAGGCACTATAGCGAAGGAGGCTATTTCTTTTCAGAATTATACGCCTAAACTTTTCACTGTAGTGCCTAGTTGGGTACAAAGCTATTTTGAGGTTGATAAACCTGTGTACTAAACTTGTGGAGCAATATTAAGTAGTTGTTGAGCCAAAAAAAAAAATATAGCTTCAAATTGAATTGGGGTAAATTTCGGGAATAAATGTCAGTTCGAGGGCTTAAGAGATTAACTCTTTGTAATAATTTATTTACACTTTCAGAAACAAGTACATACATATGTGTATTTGAAGATGCTAATTATAGTACTTCTTTATTTCTAGAGCAATTAGTTTATACTATAATTTGGTCCTTCTGAGGACGTGTCCTACGATACGGAGATTGAAAGAAACCATAGACAAAAAAGCGTGCAAGTTATATATAAAGTATGAAATATATAATATACGAACTTTGATGCAATTGAGATGTTCATTCTTAAATGAAAATAAATCAAAAAGAATAATTATAAAAAAATGACGACGCGAGAGGCGATTTTTCTCACGATCTAGGGCTATCTCGTCGACAGTGGAGGCGGATGTTTCTGACGCCTGAACAACGATAGCAAAGGCGGTTGGGTTTCTTTGAGCAGTTTTATGTGGATCGAGATAATCTCAATCAAGAGAAATCTCGATTTGGGAAAGATGGTTTCTTCACGGAATCTAGGAGATCTTGGGACGACAATCTCGATCGGATCCAGGCTAAGACTGAGTTTGCGAGGCGACAAGGAGAGTTAGGGACAGAGATCTCGATATGGGTCTTACGGAATTTCATTTGGGGAAAGCACTTGATTTTAGGAGATTGTTTGGCAAGTTTTAAGGAATGGTTTCTCAGAGGGTTTCTCAAGGATAAGGAAAGTGGCTTGGTGGTTTTGGGTTACGATATCACAAAGAGATCGGGGGAGGGGGTGGATTCTGGATCAAATCGAGGGATTTCTCTTGATTGTCAGCGATTTTCCATTAATTGGTCCCGATTCTTGTTGCTTCTTCTGTTTCATCAAGGACACAATATAAAATCAGTAGGAGAAGGAGTCTTTGCTTTTCACAATTACAAACTCTTTCTCTTGGTTATGTGTGAGAGACACTCAATCAAGGTTCTAAGTTTAGTTTCCGTCTCTGTTTCTATACAGAGTTTCAGCCTTCTCTCTGTTGTTTCTTGGTGCTTTGGTGTTGTGGACAGTCAATCAATGGCTCATTTGGGTGCTTTGAATGGGAAGCCAATGGTTCGTACCGAGTTTGTAAGACTCTCTGCGGCAGGGATAGCTCGTCGAATAAAGCAGTTCTCGATGATGATGATAGGTAGGCTGATGAATCCTGAGATTCAAAGAATGGAGAGCCTTCTCGTAAATCTTTCGAAGATATGGAAACTTGAAGGCAAAGTAGAGGGTGGTGATTTGTGTAATGGTAAATTCCAGTTTAATTTTCTGCGTGAAAGGGATATTCTGGATGTTTTGAGCTACAGACCGTATCATTTCGATGGGTGGATGGTTTCCATTTTCCGATGGGAATCGACAGTGATCCCTTCGTACCCGTCGGTAATTACCTTTTGGGTCCAGATAGTTGATATCCCGATGCACTTGTGGGAAGAAGACACTATTCAGGCTATGGGTCGGGCCATTGGAGAGGTTAAAGAAATCGACGTTGATGCTGGGAGTGTCTTCGTCAAAGTCGATGGGTTTAAACCTATTGTCGTCACGACAGTGGCCCCGTTTGAGCATGGCGAGGAAATCACGGTTGGTCTTAAGTATGACAAACTCATTGAGTATTGCAAGCACTATCACTTACTTACACATGACGTATCGGTATGTCCAAAATTTGATGGAGCTCGGCAACATCATGAAAAGAAGTGGTACCTTCACCAGAAGGACCTACTTTGAGGGCACAAGCTGAACGTGATGGTCAGAGGCGGCTACCGGTTAAAAGAGCACTAGACATGGAGATGTTGGATAGCTTGGATCGGAATGACCTCGACCGAGATGGTAAGCTCCAGGATCTTTTGTCAGTGAAAGGAGATAACATGGAGACTTATGCTGAAAAGGTGATGAGGAGAGATACTAACAATGGTGATTATCGTCAAGTCCGGTTAAAAGGGCATAATGGAAATTATCGGGTTGGTACTAAGGATAACCGTGGGAAGGAGGATAGTTCGCCATATGTGCCGAAATGTCGATAGACAACGTGGCCAAAGCCACTGTACTCTTCGGGAACAAGTTCTGATCAGAACAAGGGTGTCTCCCCGGGGATGTCATCACAAGCTCTTCCTACTCTTGACAAAGGTAAAGGTTTTGAGCTGGTTGTTGATGGGGCTGAGGGGAATACTGAGGCTAAGATGAAGGAGAACCTAATGGATGATGATGACCTCTTGTGGAGGATGGGGAAATGATCAATGAGGAAATTTTAGGAGAAACTACTGGCGGTTTGGCTATACCAGAAGTAGGGGCTGATATTAATGGGCTGGAGCAAGGGCTGGATGCGGATTTTGGCTTAGCTGATTTGAATGGAGACACTCAGGTCGTTGAGGAAGAGACTTTCAAAGAGTCTACTATGGTCAATGAGGAAGAGACAGAGACTTTATTAACAGATGAAATTGAAGGTAATAATCATTCTGATTTTTTCTCAAACTCGGGTCTTCATGGTCTTGCATCAGATTTAGGTGCTATTAGGCTAGATAATAGGAATATTAGCAATGCTAAGTGCATGAAGAGTCCCGGGAAAATTAAGGGCGTGAGCTTTAGAAAGATGAATTTGATACTAATGGTTTCGCCAAAAAAGTTTTTGGATTTAAAGGGTAAACATGTAAAGGCTTCACAGGTTTCTAAAACATCATCATTTCGCGTTGCACGAACTAAAAACTTGGGTGGTGAGGCTAAGAGAGGCACGAGGGGCACAATGCATCCCAAGGGATCTAAGAAAGGAATGGTGGCTCCCCTGAAACCACCAACACATCCGTGAAGATACTCTGTTGAAACTGTCAAGTTCTAGGAGGAGATTTGACAGCGGATATTTGAGAGACCTTTGGAATAAATTTAGACCTGATATTGTTTTCTTGTCAGAGACTAAACAAGCTTCTTTTACTTTAAAAAAATTTCAGTTTGAGTTTGGTTTTAATAATTTGTACACCGTGGACCCAAGTGGTTTAAGTGGTGGCTTTGCAATATTTTATAATAGTGAAATACAACTTGATGTTTTACTTTCTAATAATCGTATTATTAATGTTAACGTTTCAATATATAGTTTTCATGTTTCAATCTCTTTTATTTACAATGATCCTGTGGCTGCAAATCAGTGCATTTTTTGGGATAAATTAATGGAAATAAGATCAAATAGATCGAATGCTTGGTTGATAATAGGCGATCTCAATGAACTAACAGGAAACCGTGAGAAAAAGGGGGAAAATGAGAAATGTGGCGTCAATTGTTCCTTTCAATTAGATGTTAAATCACTGCGGAATGACATAATTTTCGTGTGTAGGAGACTAGTTATCATGGAAAGGAACGCGAAATAAACAAAATGTCCGGTGTAAGCTGGATTGAGCTGTTGGAAATGAGGAATGGCATAATGTGTTTGGAAGATCCAAGGTGGAATATTTAGCGAGAATAGGGTCAGACCACCGTCCAATATTATTAAAATTAAATCATAAGGTGGAAAAAGTACCACAAAAATTTTCGTTTCGACAAAAGATGGATAGGGAAGGAAGGCTTGGTAGAGGTCATTACAAATGGCTGGCAGCGAACGAGGAATTTTAGAATTCTAGGTTTTGTGGATAAAATCCATAATTGTTGGAATTCAATCTCTTGGTGGAGAAAAAATAATGTCCCTCCAGGAAAGGAGAGGATTGAATCCCTAAAGAATAAGTTGGAGGAGACTCATAATGATGACTCTGTCACCACTGGTGTTATTGTGGATATCAAAAGGAAGCTTCATGAAGCCTATAGAAATGAGAAAAATTTCTGGAAACAAAAAAGTAGGAACCTATGGTTAAAGAGGGGGATAGAAACACAAATTTTTTTCATGCCACAACCAAGCAAAGAAGGGCAAAAACCGAATTTCGGGGCTCTTTAATTTAGGAGGAATTTGGGATGAATCCCCGGAAGGTATAGAAGGCATAGCAATTGGGTATTTTACTCAGGTTTTAAAGAATGTTGAGCCAGTTATCACCGACACCATGAACCAAACTCTAAATAGGGATATTACGGAAAAGGAAGTAAAAGTAGCGCCTTTTGCTATGCATCCAGAGAAAGCGCCTGGGCCTGACGGAATGACAGCTTTGTTTTTTCAACGGTACTGGGGGATTATGAAGGAGGATCTAGTTATGCTAATTCGAGATTTCTTTAGGACTGGAAAGTTTGATACTCGGTTGAATGCGACAAATATTTATCTCATACCAAAAACGGACCAACCTAAGAGGATGTCAGAGCTTAGGCTAATTAGTTTATGCAATGTCGCCTACAAAATTATTTCAAAGATTTTGTGCTTAATGCTAAAAAAAGATCCTTCCACGCGTCATATCGGAGACACAATCGGCTTTTGTCTCCGGAAGGTTGATAACAGACAATATCTTGATTGCTCAAGAAATGTTTCATGGCATGCGTACTAACCAGAGATGTCGTCATGAGTTCATGGCCATTAAAACAGACATGATTAAAGCTTATGATCGGATCGAATGGTTGTTTCTAGAGGCGGTGCTGTATAATTTAGGTTTTGGGCAGGTGTGAATTTCTTGGCTAATGTGGTGTGTTCGATCGGTCTCTTACAAAATACTCTTCAATGGACGACCAACCGGAAATATAACTCCTCAGCGAGGACTGGGGCAAGGAGATCCTTTATCACCGTATCTTTTCATTACTTGTACAGAAGTGTTGATTGCGAATATAAAACCGAAGGAGCGTGATAATGTGTTAACGGGTGTCCAGATAGCCCAGCAAAGCCCGACAATATCACACATTCTTTTCGCTGATGACAGTCTTTTTCTGCAAGATAGAGAGTTCACAATGTTAGACTATCTTGGATGTCTTACGGGACTATGGAAGTTCCTCGGGGCAAGTAATAAATTTTGATAAATCATCGGTAATATTTGGCAAAAATGTTTCGGATCAGACTAAGGGGGTAATGAAATCTTTTTTAGGTATAACAAAGGAATGTGGAATGGGTACCTATCTTGGAATTCTTAAAAGTTTGGGAGGTTCCAAGAGCAAGATTTTTAACTACGCCAGGGAACGATTAGGAGAAAGAGTAAATGGATGGTCATCCAAATTTCTCTCAAAAGGGGGTAAAGAGATATTGATCAAATCAGTGGCTCTTGCGCTATCCAATTATGTTATGTCATGTTTTAAGCTTCCCAAAGTGTTAACAACAAAGTTAACTAGTGCGATTTCTAAATTTTGGTGGATTTCCAATAGATGTAACAGTGGTCTCCATTGGGTTGCATGAGACAAGTTATGTATACCAAAAGAGAATGAAGACTTGGGCTTCAGTTCTCTAAGGGATTTCAACACTACCTTATTGTCAAACAACTATGGAGACTTACTCAGTTTTCGGGGTCAATGGTTACACGGGTCTTACGAGGTCATTACTTTAGAAATGTTCATCCACTAAATGCTAAAAACCCACATTCACCCTCCTTCGGCTGGAAGAGTATTTACTCAACCCAATCTTTGCTTAAATAAGGGGTTCGGATCAGAATAGGCTCTGGGATTAGCACCTCAATATGACATGATCCCTAGATTCCAGATGTTAATCCGCATCCGGCAAGGGGATGGGGTAGTTTCTGGCATCCTAGGTTACAAGTTCAACAATTGATAGTTCCAAAGACGGGGAATTGGCATTTACCTCTCCTTCATGAAAATTTCAATCCGGAGGATATAGAACTAATTCGGGGAATTCATCCAACCTGAACTTTCACACATGATGGCTTGGTCTGGCATTATACAAAATCGGGACAATACACGGTCAAGTCAGGCTATAAAATTCTAAACTCTATGGAAATAACAAGGATCAATAACAATGGTTGGGGCCCAGGTCTGGAGACTTTGACGCCTTCGTATGGAAAATAAAATGTCCACTGAAGATACAACATCTCCTTTGGAAAATTATTACAGGAAGTTTGGCGGTTACTACAGAACTAATTCATAGAGGTATAAGATGTGACACGGTGTGGATCGTTTGAGGAAACAATTAATCATGTATTTTTTAGTGCAATACCGTTAGGCAGATTTGGGATGCTTTCAAAACTCCAGAGAGGATGGAGGCCTTTCCAACAACCTCAGTTTACTCTAATATGAATTATCTTTTTGGCAGAGTCCTATGAGAACCCATGATAAGACTCGTTATGCTCTTTTCCCATGGTTATTATGGCTAATGTGCAAGCAAGAAATCATAAAATTTTCCAAAGGGTACATATGGATGTAGAGGAGATCCAAAGAAATGCTGAAAAAAATTTAGCAGCTTGGGAAGAAGCGTATGTCTTCGTCTCTACTGAAGAAGAACAGCCACCGGTGGAACCTCAATCGACATGTTTAATATGTCGGATAGATGGTTCATGGAAATAATCAGATCTCACTTATGGGCTTGGATGGAACTGCAAAGATATAGATAACACGGTAATCTTGCTGGGAGCGAAAGGCCAACATCGGAGTCTCACATCGCTTCACTCAGAAATGGAAGCTTTATTATGGGCAATAAAATAAATGCATGACCGAAGAATAGATTGTGAGACCTTCAGACAAACTGTGCGGAGCTTATAAGCATCTCTCAAGACCCAGATGGTTAGTCAGCCCTACATACGTTGTTTCAGGATTTCTAGCTTCTTCGTGGTTTCTTTCCAGACTTCAGCTTGGTTCACATTCCCCGTACTTTGAACACACAAGCAGATAATCTGACTCGAGGATCACGTTCAGAATTTACTTATGTAGATTCTTGCCTCCCCCTCCCCCGAATTGGATAGCCAATTTGAAAGACTTTATCTAATTAATGTTTGGTTGAAAAAAAAGAAAAAAAAAATCAATATTGCATATTCAATCTTTTAAAGGAGAGACAGGCTGTTCTATAGTTTCGACATTTGAAAAGTTATAAGGAATCATATTCTTCTTTCTTCTATTTTAATTTTGGTTTGGCCTCAATTTTTTTACCCTCAAGGAATATAGCATCTGCATTTATATTTGTAGACAAAATCAAAGTTGGTTTCTTTTACCTTGTCCACAGTTTTTGCCTTTTAAGTATTGGATACGTTAACAATTGATCACGATGCATCCATGACTTTGTATTTTTAAGATTTTTTTTTTGTTAAATTGTATTTTTAAGATTTTAAACATTCTTATAAATAGTATGAAATGAAATTTTACTATAGTTGGAGAATAATTCTTTATTAGATATCGATGAAACCAAGAAGTTTTGCTATCATTATTTTGGATTTTTCAAATAATTTAGTAGTGGTGTCTTGCATCGATAGAAATATAATAAATTTGTTTAAGCAAGTTGAACAAAAGATCACGTGTCGTATATAATTAGTACTAGATGACCTCCCGCATCGTGTGCGGAGAAAAACTTTAAAATATATTTATAAAATATAAATTATTATATTTTTTGTGTTTTAATAATGAAATATATTTTTGCTTACTAATAATAAAGTTCAAACATTTTGATCATTTATTTACATGATATGAATTATTTATTTAGATATTATCAAATTTGTCGAGTATAACAATTGATTTAAATATGACAATAATTTTTGCTATTAATTTATTTTTGTTATCGTTTCTTATTTTAGGTGATAGATCATTTCGGTATTATGTTTTCAGGTTTAGATAAAAAATATATTAGTCTATCATTGTGATTGAGTTAATAAATTTTCTTTTTGAAAATACATAGAGCTTTGTTGCTTTTGTGAATAGTAAAGAGTTTTCGTCTTGATAACATTTGTTAGTACACATTTTGAAATGAGAGAAACATTATTGTATTAAATTACTTTTTTGAAACGTAAAACATTATTATTGTTGAAATATTCTACAAAATTTTTTTTTAATGAGATTTATTTGGTTAGAAAGTATTTGAAAATTTTGACCAATGAAATTATAACAATTTAATGTTGAAGCTCTAAGAAATTGACACATAAACAAATTTTACTTAAACTACTTCTCAATTAATATAAAGGAGATTCGAGTTTAAAAGATCTAATTCAACCATTAGCTATTGTTTGGTACTTGTGATATATCATGTTTGTATCGGTTTTTATTTTAGATTTTAGTTAGAAAATATAGTATCCTTCTATATATTAAATGAAATTATTTTTTAAGAATTTTTGCTTACGTGTTGATCATATATGAACTTTCAAAATTAATGTTATAACTAGATTTTTGTCTTGCGCCAAGCGCAGGATTATAAAATTTTTCGGAATTAAATATCCATAAGTGTTTTTTAATAGAATGATAAATTATATATAATACACATCTAACATTTTGCAAGGTTTTAAACAAAAACATATATTAATATTATATCATGTCACTGACACAAATGTCCGATTATGTTTAATACTTCCTCTGTTTCAAATTAATAGAGGTTTTAGAAAAAAATAGTTTCAAAAAGATGGATTTTTTAGATTTTCAATGCATTTTTAAATTATTAATGATATTGAATTGTAGATTTTAAAGTACTATGAGTGAATTTATTGGTTAAAAATTATAGTAAATTGTATTCTACCCAAATATAATGTATTTATTATTAGATTTAAATGTTTTCTTAATATGTGTGAAATTTCTAAAACATCTATCGTTTTGAAACAACGAGAGTATAAAAGTAGACGTGGACATGTTTTAAATAGAAAAGTAGAGCTGAACATTTGAACTTTTGGTTCGAATCAATTATGTTTTTTTGTCCATGTATTTTGAGTGGGGCTAATAGGCACCATATAGAAATTGATCATTTACCGGTTCGAGGGCGGTTCAGATTATTTCAGGTACATGCCAGTTTTCAAATTTTACTTGAAAATTGAAACACCAAACGGTTCGGCTTTAACTCGAATCATCCAAGAAAATAAAACCAAATAATACAAAAATTCTTATGTTTTAACACGGTTCAAAATTTTTTGTTAACCGAATAACTAAATATTACTCGGTTTGATTCCTTAATACCGAACATATCCAAAATATTACAAAAGATGTTTTTTATTTGAGCATATGAGACCTATTTTACACTGTAAATTTGCTTTTCAAAACTCTCACAATCGATGTGAGACAAACCAACATATTTTTTAAAGATATTTAATGTGTTATGCATATAGGGTTTACGAAATCGGGCAATAATAATTTTTAAATTGTTTATGAAATTGGGTTGTAACAATTATTTAATTTTTTTACAAAATCTTTTTAAATAAAGCAATATCATTTTTATCCATTAAATTTTTTTAAGTTTTATCATTTTAATATACTTTCAAACTTAAAATAAAAATCGATTGAGAAACAAACACCGAACGATTCGGTGTCGATTCATTTTATTCCAAAAGATTAAAGCTATAAGTTTTTATGATATATGTTCAAGCCAACCATAGTTCAAAAATTTCTAAAGAAATATTAACCATAAATATATATTAAATAAGATAATTGTAAATAATTTAAATGTATAACTTAAAACATCAATCTAAATGATTAATCGTTATAGTGTTATACTATAAATAAAACTCTTGTAATACTATATTATATAGTATTTTACATATATAAACGTCATATTATATTGGATGAAATTTGTAACATAAGCATACTACTTACATTTAAAAATTAACAATAACTATAAAGATTTCCACTGTGACATATTAAATTAATTGAAATGTTTTGATTGATAGACTTTTATCATGTGACTTTTAAATTACTCTTTGATCGATACATCATCACTTTTACACTTACTTTCTTTCTGTCTCCTCAATTAATATATAAGATTTGATTGATTGATGGATTTGAAATTTTAGTTTAGTTTTTATTTATTTTATTCATATCAAAAGTAGTCAAATAAAATTATGAAGAACTATTAATTCACTTGCGAAATACTCTTCTCAAATAAAAAAATCGTAATCTAATTGCCAAACTTTAGATTATTTAATTCCAATTTTTGATTTACATTATATTACATATTTTTTTTATTCCATTTTAATATAATTAATATGACTTTTTAATAAAATATTATTCTGAAACTAGTGTTATTACACAATTGGCTAACATTTTTCGGCACAATATAAATCAAAAGATACTAATATTACTACACAGTTAGATCAAAAAAATACATAGAATTTTCGAGTTATATGTATATATGTAAACAATTTTGGTAAAAAAATTGATAAACATGTAATTAATTTTTAGTAATATATGAAAATTATGATATGTGACAAGAATTTTTATAGCAATCAATATTGTTGTGTAGTAAATTTTTTTCCAAATAAATCGAATTGTCTTGTTATTTGAGTTTGAGTTTTATATAAGTGTGTTGTTGCTCAATAGTAAAAATTATTGTATTATCTTCTCATGTTTGCAATTTTGACTTCTTTTTGTTTTTGATGTTTGAATCTTTGTTTCTTGTCTTTTGTATTGTTGATTGAGACTTGCAAGTACTTCAAAATTAGTATCTCATCCATCAAAATTTAAAGCCTCATGGAATTAAAACGTCATTTGTTTCATCTACTCTGTTAACTTAGAGTCCTACTTTTTATCTACTTAAAAAGTTATTATTTAAGTTTGGACCTATTCACAACTCAATAATAATTATTACATTCATTATTATTTGGTTAACAATACAATATAACTTTCGCGTCTAAGAAAATAAAATTTTTTACTTCTGTTAAAACAATAAATCTCATGTTATATCCTCCAATTTCATGTACAACCAAATTACATAGAATTATATTATTATGATGACAAAAAATAGAATTATATGATTATTATTAATCAGTTTATACATTATATATGTATCGATATTTATATAGTTAAACTTGTTAGCATACATGTATTGATAAATATATGATAGTATTCAATCATATATTTGTTTGGGGTTTGTTTTGGTGATTCTTCGATAGAAAAGAACAAGAACAAAGTGATCGATGGTTTTTTAGGGTTTTGGAAGAGATGAGCGAAAGAGGCAGAAAAATAATGCAAAAGACTCTTCTTTATTGATGAATAAGAGGTCGATTATAATATGTGTATGTTTCAAAGTCTTAGGTCGGATCCCTGAATTAGGGTTCTTCCCTTTATATTTATAGCTTTTGAATTAGAGTATTTCCATTTATTTTATGGATAACTTCTATATTCGAGCTTATCATACAAAAGAAATATTTCCCTAGATTCATTAAAGCATTTATCCTTATCTCTTAAGATCTTAGATCAACTTAGGGGATATCCGCCCTACCTCAGCTATGGCCTCGACTTGGCGATGGTGTCCTTGGCTATGACCTCAGTTAGCACCTACAACTAGGGGGTTTATTTATGTATCCTTGGCCTAGGCTATGGCCGGACTCTAAGGCAATAAAATTACCCTCCAACAGCTGCCCCCACTCTTCATTTTCCACTTGTGGAATTTGAACAGTAGATCCTGTCTTAAGAGATTTCGATTCATACCTTAGTTTGGGATCGACTTTGTAGAATAATAAAAACAAGAAAAGCTCTGGCCATGGCTATCGCTGCTATGGCTTCATCCTTGGTGAGTCTCGTTAGTGCTTGGTGGGCCGCATCTTTTAGATGAACTCTTGGGCTTGAACTCCATGGCGTAATATGGGCTTCTCCTTTTGTCTTTGGCCCATTATCGCTAGGGATATATAGGCGGGAAAGTGATGAGTCTTGGTCATTTCACTTTTTCGCTTGTCTCCTCAAAGTCAGATTAGAGTTTCTTCTTGAAAGGCCACAACTTCCTCTGCTTTTTCCGGTAAGTCTTTAGCATATTTCTGGTATATCTAGCTTTCTTTTACCCTTAGTAGCGAAGGTGTTGAGGCGATGGCAGTAGATGTTCGATTTTGACTTAGGGATTTCTTCATTGATGATCTTTTCCGTAGATTTGTGAGCGGTTTCCAGTACTAAGGTAACACTTTTCCCTGATCTCCTCTTGCGTCATTAGCAATTTTTTAAATATCTCGATTGAGCTTCTTTTTAAAGAAGCACAATCTTTTTAGAATGCCTCCAAAGGTTTTAGTAGACCCCAATTCACCGTCGATCCTTGACCAAAGGTCGTTGGAGGAAGTGCGGGTTCTCTTTGATCTTCCACCAAGCCTTCCCCTCAGATGTGTTGATGCCACCCAAAGGGCTGCCAACTGCGGTCCCTCGGACATCGACATATACGAAGTGTATTTAGAGGCTGGTTTTCGGAGATCACTACCTTCTTTAGTAATAGCGATAGCCAACATGCTTGGTATCTGCCCCAGTCAATTTTCTCCACTTACCTTCCGCATTATGACATCTATTCAGGCCTTGTCAGAATTGGCCTCTATCCCGGTGGGAGTAGATGAGGTTCTTTACACCTACTACTTTTTCTTCTACCAGAGTAAACCCTTGAGGTATCATCTTCACACTAGAATGGGCAAGGAAACCTTGGTAGATGACTAGACTCACTGCGTCCGGAGGACCAAGGATGAAGTCTACAAAAACCGCTACTATCTTCTCTCTCTGAGAGATGACCCAGAGTTTTTAACTCGCTGGGAATGCAAAGGTCTGTAGACTTGATTCCGTTTAGAAATTTCTTGACCTTTCTAACGCTTTACTTTGTGCTTGCTTTGTTGTTGTGCAGAGGTCAAGATTTCACCACCAGAGTCGGGCAGACCAGAAGTGGAGGCGATCTTGGGACTCCCCAAGAGCTGGAGGGCGATTGAATTCCTTGTTAGGGAGCACAGTTTGGGATACACCTTTATCTTAGGTAAGCCTTGTACATTTCTCCCCTGGGTACCTTGACTGGCTTCTTTCCGTCATTTTGCTCATTCGTCGTTTACAGGAGCAGAAATGAGCAAAAGACCCGCGAACACGACCTCTGCGGCTCTCAAGAAGTACATAGAAGGCAGTGCCAATTGGTGGACATTGAAGCCATCTCTAATGAAGCCCCTGCTAAGGAGAGCAAGTCCTTGGTTAAGAAGAGGGTTGGGGCTCCAGCCGCTTCTCCTATCATCAAGAAGTCTCGCTTTGTCAAGGAGGTTTCTTCGACTCCAGCTTCCAATGAGGCTCCCACTTCTCGGCAAGACACCTTTATTGACTACCTCTTAGTCGCTGGTGTAGCTGACATAAAGGAGAAATAGGCTCATTTCGGGGAGGATCTTTGCTCCGAGACTCTCAGAGTAAGAATTTGACCCGCTTTCTTTTCATTGCTTTGGGTGACTGTTGACTTTAATTCCCTTTGTAGGCATTTGTTGCTGCCTTTCTCAATCATGAGGATATAGGGGCCCTGAAAGAGGAGGTGGCCAAGGGTTGATGAGCTAGTGAAGATGCCTTGGCGGAGCTTTCAGTTGAGAAGAAAAGGACTGGAGCTCTGCAAAAGGAATCGGAGGCCAAGAGTCGAGAAGTCAGGGAGCTCAAGCAAGGGCTAGCGAAGGCTCAAGAAGAGGCAGATCATCTTGTTGTCCCGGTAGAGGCTAGGTCCAAGGAGGCAGATAACGCTATAGCCAAGGTGGGGATGGCTGAAGGCATGGCGGAAATAAGAGCCAAGTGGGAAATGGCTACAGACTTCTTGACTGGAGCTCACAAGGGCTGGCCTTTGGCTAATTTCGACTATGAGGTCCAAGAGGTACGCCGTCTAGAGGCCTTGGCTGAGGGAAAAACCGTTCCTCCTTTGGGAGTGATGTTAGAATCCCTGGCTAAGGGCCATCCTGATTTCCCAAGGCTTGAGGCTTCTCCTCTAATGAACCCTCTTGAAGAAGAGAAGAAGGAAGAAGAAGGCGTCCCTAAGGCGTAAAATTTTTTCTTTTGTTTTGTTATGCAGGCGTTGGCTTTGGCCAACGTCATTGCTTATCTTATAAGGGCCCCTTCGTGGGCATGGAACTCTTTTCAGGCATACGTGCCCTTGAACTTTGTAGTCGGGCTGAAAAGTCTCTGAACGTTTCTGGGTCTCTGAGATCCATAACTTTTAATCTGGATGGGCACTAGGGCCTTTTTCCCATTTTCAGCTTGGCTTCTTCTTGCTGCTGTTCACTCTTTCAACCTTATATCGCTCAGTCATCTTCTTAGTCCATTATCTTGGTAGACATGCTCTATCGAGAAGATACCGAGTCAACATTATAGCCTTGTTGAACCGCAGCAGAGGCCTTTGCAATGAATGGGTTTGCGCTGGTTACGCTAGATCATCTCCATACTTCTTTCTGAAGGTGAAAACTATGGATTCTGGATTCGTCTTTTAGATATCTGATCCTGTTAGGTCCACGACAGAGGTTAGCTCCTTGTGTTCTCTTCTGAGTTCTAGGACTCTCTTGCTCTTTGGACATGACATCCGGATTTGGGGGGCTCTCAACCTCGGGCGGCTGAAGCACTATGATCTGTTGGTTTTGGCTGCTATAGTGGGGCTTAGATATCCATGGCTTTAGTAGCTCCAGGATCTTTCGTCGTTGAACTTGCATTTAAATAAAAGGTGGGGCACATGGCCTTGGTGGACCATGGTCTCTTGGGCAATAGACTTACAAATTTTTAAATTTGGTATCTAAGTCCGCGACACATGACCTAGAGAACCATAGGTCCATGGTGGTGGTCTTAACCATGAGTTTGGGCATCAAGCCCTTGGTGAGCTAATGTCCCTTGCTAATTTTACGTCGTATGAGTCGTAAATTCATAAGCGTTTAATTAACAAGTCTTAGTCTTGATTGGGATCTATGTTTTAATACATAAGATCGGTGGGCACACCTGCCTCTGGGCACAAGGCCTCTTTGGAAATTTAGTCCTTGGGCCTAAGCCTTATTGACATGTTGTGTCGAGTTTTTGCTAGCTTTATTATTACCGGTCGGTTTTAAGTTTTTCTATGAGCCGCATATTAAGATGGACAGGGGTGCACATATCCATTAGTTTTGCTAACTCATAGTTTTGATGCATTGCATCTACCATCATTAAGATTTGGTCCCCATTTCGCCACAACCTTTCAATCATGGTTTTTGGGAACTCGTCCGTATTCCGCCATGAACTTTCGGCCATGATTTTTAGGATCTGGTCCGCATTAGATGGACCATAGTTAGGAGTCCGTCCGCATTCCGCCATGACCTTTAGGCCATGGTTTTTAGGATCTCGTCCGCATTATATAGATTTTTTTGTGCACAAGGCCTTAGTAGATTCCTAAGGAGTTTTTCAAAGATGTTATATCTTTTTTCTCCAAATGAAATAGTTTTTCTTTTCTTTCAAGAATGTATTTCAAGACTCGCAGTTTCTTTCGTCAAAGAATAGCGGAGCTTTTATTACATAATTGAATTCTAAGAAAACGATGGTCATCTCATTTTTGAGAAGAAGTGCCAAGGCTTGCGCCAAGACCTTCTTGCCTAGAGTCGATATACAAGTTGTGGATGGCATTCCAGCTATTCCGTCGTTTCGTACCCCCATGCTCTCATCAGGTTCGTCTCTTGCCTGTGGCCTTGTCCCCCTGTCGGGTTTGCGGTAGTATTCTTTGACGGTTGCTTTCTTCGTGCAATGGCTTGGCAGAGATTTCCATGGTGGTGGCCATCGAGCGGGGATTTGGAGCAATGGCTCTAAGAGTCATCTGGTAGCATGAGCGGGCCCATTCCTGATCCCCTTTGATCTCCTTTATTCCCCAAGGTGTTGGATATTTCAAGGATTGATGTAGAGTTGATGGAACAGCCTTCATATCATGTATTAGGGGCCTCTCCATTATTACATTGTATGCCGAGGAGCAATCTATGATGAGGAACTTGGTCCTTCGGTTGACACCTTCGACATATACTGGTAGGATTACTTCTCCCATGGTCTGCTTCACTTTGCCACTGAATCCGACTAAAGAAGTGGACTTCCTGGTGATCTCTTCTTTGTTTACTCCCAAGCCTTCAAAGGCGTTGGTAAAGATGATATTAGTTGAGTTGCCATTGTTGACGAGGATGCGCCTCATGAGAAAGTTCACAACTTTCAGGGATATCACCAGGGCATCGTGATGCAGAGTTATCACTTCTCCTTTGGTATTAGTGGTAAAGCTTATTACGCCAGGGCCATCTTCGCATTCTTTGCTAACCGCCATGACATATACTCCATGGTTCATCTTGGCAGCGCGAGTGCTTCTCTTGGCAGCAGAGATTGTCACCCCGCTTACTTCTGATCCTCCAGTAATGAAGTTGACATCATAATAATGCCTTGGCGAGTCAGGCCTTGGTCCCATGGGTACATCATTCTTGGTCTGTTCGTGAATGAGCGCCCTTGCTCTATCAAAGAGAAAATCTTGTAGCTATCCCTTTTTGAGCAACTCATTCACTTTGAACCTTAGCTGGAAGCAATCCTCCGTTAGGTGTCCATGGTCATGGTGAAAATCGCACCACTTAGACGTATCTCTCTTGTGTTGAGGGGCCCACATCTTTACACGCCACTTGACCTTTGCAGACATACGTCCCAGCTCACTCGCTATCTCAGCTGGAGATATCACCATGCTGGACATGTCGGGCTAGGTCATGGGCACGTACTTCTCGTGCTCCACTTTTGGTAAGTGCTTTGGCCATCCTCTGGGGCCACCCTTTGCGGAATTTTCAGGTCCAGGCTTAGCTTTAGATTTATCATCCTTGACGACCTTAGAGTGACCATGTCCCTTGGGATAATTTTTCTGCGCTAGTTGGGCCTGATAAGCTGGGTCCTCCTCCCATTTAATTTGGGCCCAGCTTTAAAGAGCACGTCTTCCATAGTTTGGCAGGGGTGCTTGGTGAGGTCCTTGTACAGGTCACCATCGTGCAGTAGCCCTTGCCTGCAGGCTGAGATGGCTCTGGAGGCGGCACAATTAGGGACCGACACCTTTACCTCGTTGAATCGATGGAGATACTCCCTCAAGCTCTCGTCGTGGTGTTGCTTGATTCAGTATCGTCAGAGTCACGTCTCAAAACTCGGCTGCCAGCAAACTGCTCGACGAAGCGGTCTGTTAGCATAACGAAGGAGTCAATAGAGACGTTGGCATGGTTGGAGTACCATAACAGCATTGGGCCTGGAGAGTTGCTCCAAATCCTTTGCACAAAAATACCTCCAAGTGCTCATAGCTGATGGCGGCAGTAAGCATGCGTAGGCGATACTGCGAGATGTGCGTGTCTGGATTGGTGGTCCCGTCGTAAGGAGTCATGGTTGGCCAAGAAAACCTTTTGGAGACTTCGCCGTAAGCAATAGCATTAACGAAGGGCGTATCTATGTAGGAGTTGGGAGTACTCCTGATAATCAGTGGAGCTACTCCCGGTAGGGGCTTTATCATGTTCTCCATGGCTTCCAGCCTCCCCGTTAGCTTGGCTTCTACACCTAGGGCCTTGCTAGCGTTTCCCTCGTAGGGTTTGCTAGGGTCGCTATGATGGAGAGAGCCAGGGTTTCGCGTTAGCCCTGAGCTTGGAGTCTAATGCGTCCGAGCCTCCTTAGCGACTTTCGGTGGCGTCTCGCATAGGGTCTACATCGACTGGACTTTCCTTTTGAACCTAGCACGCCTCTCGTCGTCTTCACCGTTGTCTTCGCCGTCACCTTCGGGTGCATTAGCGTTTGTCTCCGCCGTTAAGGCTTTGAGAACCGCGTTCTCGTCTTCTAACTCCTTCAGACGAGCTTCATTTTCTCTGAGCTTCGCCGCGATCAGCTCTTACTCTTGCGGTTTTGTTGCGATCTGCTGGTGCTCTTGAAGCTCAGTCGCGATTGCCGCATCATCAACTGTCTCAGGTACTTGTTCCTCTTCGGTTTGATTTGTAGCTATTTCCTCGGATGTGTATTCGAGGTTTTTGCTGCTTCTTGGTTCAGATGAACTGCTAGATTCTCTCATCTTTGATTCTTTGTTCTTGTTGAAATCACCCCTCCTCCTAGCGCCAAACTGTTTGGGAGGGGGGGGGGTTGGTGATTATTCGATGGAGAAGAACAAGAACAAGGTGACCAATGGTTTTTTAGGATTTTGGAAGAGATGAGTGAAAGAGACAAAAAAATAATGCAAAAGACTCTTCTTTATTGATGAATAAGAGGTCGATTACAATATATGTGTATGTTTCAAAGTCTTAGTTTGGATCCCTGAATTAGGGTTCTTCCCTTTGTATTTATAGCCTTCGAATTAGAGTATTTCCATTTATTTTATGGATAACTTCTATATTCAAGCTTATCACGGCGAGAAAAAAAATTCAAGCTTATCATATAAAAGGAATATTTCCCTAGATTCATTAAAGCATTTATCCTTATCTCATAAGATCTTAGATCGACTTAGGGGATATCTTCCCTTCCTCGGCTATGGCCTTAGCTTGGCTTGGCGAATGTGTCCTTGGCTATGACCTTGGTTAGCACCTACAACTAGGGGATTTATTTATGTATCCTTGGTTTAGGCTATGGTCGGACTCTAAGGGAATAAAATTACCCCCAACAATATTGGTTTTATAATAAATCGTTTTTGGTATATCTATTCTATACTATATATGAAAATTATATTATTTTAGTACAAATGCATATGCATAATTTAAGGCTAGGCGTTTGGGGTCCCATTCGGGTTCGGGTCGGATTAGAATCTTGAACTCCAGTCCTAGGATCCATTCTAGTTTTTGAAAAGCTCGGTTCGGTCAGATTTAAAAACTATTAAATATGGATAGATCCGATATTTTTTTGGGTTCGAGTACTTTCTGGTTTTATGGATTCGGGTTCATATTTTATTTTAGGTTTCTCCAATTATTTCAGATTTTTTGGGGTTTTTGGATATTTCTGGTTTTTTCGGATTTTTCGGGTGTTTCGGGATTCATGTTTAGGATTTTCGGATTAACAGAGGAAAATATATGGATAGAGTATAAGGGCAATGATGTATGTATATGTATGTGCAAAATTTTGGGGCACCCATATGCTACTTTGGGCTTCGGGTGTGATTCGGGTAAAACTCGAAACTTAAAATACTTGAGCATGAAACCCGCTCGGATTTTTTCACATGTTTTTTCGGGTTTGGTTTTGGAGTAAAGATATGGTTGCTAAGAAAATAAGATGTAAAGAGATAATCGCATTCACATAAACGTTTTTTAGATACCAAATTCTAAAAAAATAGTATCCACAAAATATTATAAATTGAGATAAACAAAAAGTGTTTTATAATAAACTTAAAACAATATAAAAGAAATATAGTATGTTTGTTTAACACATAATGTTTTCAATTAACTAATCTAATTTTATCACATATAAATATTTGTCAAATAAAAAATTTGAAAATAATAACATATGTAAAAATAGTATACAAAATAACATAAAATTAAATGCGTGTATAAACAAAAATATACTCGCGCACACTCTAATTCTCTCTTACATTGTAGTTTGATTAATCGCAATTTTGTTTTCTTCTTTCAATTTTTATCATCCAAGGAAGTAACTCTATTGTTATAGATATGAGATTTCGGGTTTGCAAGGTAATCTTTACTTCTCATTATCTCCAAAATAGTTTTTCTTTTGTAATTTAATGGAAATATCTTAGTTTTGTTATATCTACCATTTGGTATATTATGTTGGATTTTGTAAGGTCTTTAACACTGGAAAGCATGGCGGAAACACTTTTTGGTTCTTCATTGTATATGGCACCATAAACTATCTGGAGACAAAAGTATGATGCAAAGGTGAATAAATCATTGATTTTAGAAAAGATTTGATCTTTCATTTTTTGTCTCATTTTTCAGACTCCGCGAAATGGTTGTTTCAATCTAGTTTATGAAGTTTCTGTACAATTTTATTCCAACTTGTTACTGGAGAACCACCTTTGATGGAAATAATCACATCCAAGTATGTTAGGCCATTTAACTTATTGTGTCCATGGTAAATAAGCGGATCATATCTTTTAACAGAAGTACAATGTTTAACAATTGGTAATCCCCAGTTTGAGGCAAGTTGGATTTTGAGATTGGCACTATGCCAATTCGATATTTGCGGCTTTCGTTGTTGCATAGAAAGATGAGAAAAAATGATTACTCTCCACTTATGGATAAACTAGCCGCAAGGTTTAATAACTGGATGGTTAAATCTCTTTCTTTCTCAGGTGAACTCTAACTTTTGCATTCAATAATCAATAGCTTGACCAATTTTTGGTTGTCGGCTTTCTCTCTTCCAAAGGTTGTCTTAAATAGATCGAAAGCATGTGCAATAAATTCTTGTGGCATGGAGATATTTCAAAGAAGCATAAAGCGATGATTTCTTGGAAAACATGTTGTATACCGAAATCAGAAGGGGGTTTAAGGCTTCGAGATCTCAGACGCTCGAATATGGTTCTTATTCTGAAGCTTGTTTGGCTGCTTTTCTCTAGTAGTGGGTCTCTGTGAACTTCGTGGATGAAGTACACATGCTGAAAAACATGAGCTACTGGTATGCTGAGGCTTCCAATCAATCTTCATGGATTTGGAGGTCTCTGCTATCTCTTAAGTTATTGGTCAAAGGGCTCATTGGGAGTAAGATAAGAGAAGGTAAGTCAGCTAGTTATTGGTCCGATGATCGTACCAAATTTGGACCCCTGTTGGATGTGATTGGTAACAATGGACCACGCCTTATGGGTATACTTCTGCTAGCAATAGTAGCTTAAGAAGGTAATGATCAGACTTGGCGCCTCCCATATGTGAGAAGTAGAAACAGAGGCTTTCTTCAGATCCGTGAAACTCTTCTGTATATTTTGCCACCGTCAGATGAAAGGGGCTTTGATATATTCCTTTGGGGATCGAAATAAGCTAGATCAACAACATTTTCTACAAGAATTACATGGGATCTACTTCGCCCAAGAGTAGAGCAGAAATCCTGGCTGAATGCGGTTTGGTTCATGAGAGGCACGTCTAAGCATACCTTCACATTCTTGACAGCTAATTATGATCGCTTACCGATAAGATCGAGATTACATGGACGGGATCTCAATGTCTTTCCTCTTTGCATTTTCTGTAAAGATGAATTAGAAACCAGAGACCATGTTTTTCTTCATTGTTGCTTTGCGGAGGAAATGTGGTTTTAGGTTCTAAGGCAGGCCCGCCTCGAAGCTCTTATGGGCTACAAGCAAAAAAAATTTTGGGCTGGTGCTTATTAAAAATATTCACAGCACAAGGTAGAATCGAACCTCCCACCACATGTATGTGAATAGCCAAAGTTAAACAACTAAGATATTAAAGATTTTTGCAAATAAATGGTCGATTTTTTCTTTATAATTAGAGAGGTCGGAAGCACATGCTTCCATGGCTTGCGCTCAAGGCCGACACTGTTCTAAGGAAACTAGGCCAACCTCTAGCTACATTCTCTTCATGGGAAACTCTAGTTCAATGGATGTTTGGAAACTCTAGTTCAAAGATCTCTCCTCTAAACTCTAGAAATTATCTGTTCATACAACAATATACTTGTTGTGGAAATAAAGAAACATGCGATCTCATGATGGTCTTTCTACTCCACCTGAAAATGTGTTCAATCATATTGATAAGACCATAAGGGATACATTACTTGCTCACCGCTATAAGAAGAAATGTGCTGGACTTCCCTTGTGTTGGTTTGCTAACCATTAGAACTTGCTTGTAATTTAGCTACTAGTAGATTTAAAAGGCTTTTTATATTTTTTTAGCCTTTTAAAATATGCATACGTTGTAAAATATTTTTGGAACAACCCCAAACTTCCTTAAAGATATAAAATTGACATTTTATCCGAAAAAAGGAGAAAATAACATCTACAAATTTGAGTTTGTGATTAATTATACATGTCTTGTAATAGAATGTATGTTATTACTTCAATGACATACTAGATTATCCATGTGAAAATAATACACGTTTATATGTTCATAATTTAGAAGAAACTAGGGCTAATATCCTAAATATTATGATGAAACTGGAAATAAAAATTACGATACAATGAGAAACAATTATGCGTTAAATAAATTTCTACTGCTAGATTTTTCACGAACAATAGATGCAAATCGAAGAAAACCCTTATAATTTTTGGTGAAGTTAGTAAAACTTGTGATGGGCTCTAACGAGATTTTCAAAAGTTGAAAAATCTAGTAAAATCAGATTTTAGTATCTTACATTATAATATATTTATATATGCATAAGTTTAATATAATTGTTAACTTAAGATTTAGTTAAGACTATATATTTACAAATGACTATTTTAGAAAATTATTATCTTATTATCTTATCGCTATTTGATTTAAATTATCCCAACTTGGAAAATTATTAGATTTAAACATATCGCTATTAGAAAATTATTGCATAAGCACGGTTACTGATGGAAGCACTACAACAAATTATATGTATTGTATCATTTTTTTGCAACCACACATTAATTAGAACGCCACTCCATTGTTGGTAACCTAACCAGGAGGCTTAGTGTCTACAAATGTTAAGTCATGTATTGTATCATTTATAATATCTGTTTACATCATTTTTTGATCGACCCAAATGAATTTACATCAATTTTATAAGTGACTCTGAAATGGTGACTCCAATTTGCGATTGATGCAAGTAGTTCCATCATTTATTCTAAATGATATTAATATGTATCATTTGGAAAAAATGAAGTAAAAAATTACATCTGTAAATATTTATTATTTTAGATAAAATGAATTACTTTATTTATTGCTTTTATTTTATTTTAAAATGTAAAGATTTTTATATATTATTTTATTTAATGTCAAGATCTTTGGTTTTAATGTTAAGATTTTCTATAATTGAGTTACGTTATTTACTTATTATTAATTAATTATTATTATTATTTATTAAGATTGTTTTATATAAAAAGAAATTTCATGTAGATTTTATCAGATACATCACTGAAAATAAATAAATAAATTTACAAAATAAAAATATACAAACCAGATCACGATCAACTATGATTCTTCATCTTTACGTTTTTTCATATCCTTTGTCTCATAAAAACTGTTCTTTCCTCTCGAAAACTTCGATTCTTCTTCCACTAAATAAGAATTGTAAGTTAACGCATGATTAGAAATCCATCGAACTGTCATCATACTTGAGAAAAATGCATCCCTTCAAATCGAAATTACACAAAAAGAATTAAATTTCTAAGACATTCTTAGAACATTTTGTTTCATTTAGATCAAAGTGTTAGAGTATATATCTTTATTTTTTGTTTTACAAACGTATAGGAAAACATAAACTTCTGAACTGAGCTTGAACTTCATCTTTAAGTTGCTAATGGCAGGTTTTTGATATAGAAACAAAATCAAAGGAAAAAAAATTAGTGTAGAAATCAAAGTAATAAAATGATGGAAGATAGAGAATATTTGTGTTTTAAAAGATTATGTGAGAGATATCATAATTCAATAACTAGTTTGAAGACTATTTCAAATAGTAAAAAAGAATGGAGTGCACTAAAGGTTGAGAGGAAAAAATAAGATCGTGAATGATGAAAAAGTATGTTTCTTCCGTGTGAAAAAATACCAAACAATGAATTATTTAAACAAAATTTGAATCCAATTGTCAAACAAACCACAATCCACGATCTCTTTTTTTTTTGTTGATTAATACAATCTCACAATCTTTATTGCAAAATAATATCTTTATAGTGGTTTTCAAATTTTATTTTGATTATATTTAGTATTGATATTGGATAATAACTAATATTATACAAAGTTTCGGCTAAATAAAGTAAGTTTCAGAAAAACCTAAAGATAAGATTCTTTTACACTAAAAATATAAAATTTCAAAAAGATAATTTTCTAGATTATAGGAAATTTTTACGTTTTAATTTTTTATTTAATTAACTAAATATTTAATTTAGATGGAAAAAATAAATAATATATAGAAATACAACAACGACAGAATGATAAAATCTATTCACTATCTTGCTAATACTTGTTAGTAGTTATAATTTTATTTTATTTATGAAAAAAGTTCGTTTAATATATTTTTCAAAATCTTATTCTTTTATTACAAAATGTCGATCTATTTAATAGATTTTTAAAAAAATAGTTTAGCTTTGTTTTATTATTGACGTTAATTGATATGTTCATATTTTACATCAATTTTTAACTAATGTGAATAAAAATTAAGAAATGCATGAATTACCTAACTGATATGAATTCACAATTTTGTACCAATTTTTTTTAAATGATGCAAACAATATCAACTTGTAACAATTTTATCTAATTGATGCCAAATAAACGAGTAACAATATCAATTATTATAAATGATGTTAAATTATATATTTTGTATCATTTATTAATAAATAACTCAAATTAACATCACTTGTTTTTGTGACACAATCTAAATGACGCAATCTAACATTTTTCTGAGCAAAGAAAATTCAGTTTTACAAACATGAGAATTATCACATGTTAGCATCTCCATCTTCCTCTTTTTGATACTTTAAGGGCTATGTATGCATGAATTTGGTTTTGTCTTATATATTAAAACTTCGATAACTTTAATATCATTAAGTTATATTGGCCCATTTAAAATTAGCAAACACATTGCAAATGAATCCTGCTTGATGCTGAAGTCTTAAATACTGTTTTGGTTCAGAATCCCAACGTGTGTGTAATCAATCCTCATGTTCGCCTTCACTTTCAGAATCTGCAAAGGACATGAACATTGACCTCTTCTTGAATGGTCCAACGTAAGGATTTGATTGTTCATATATTTTCATTGCATACCGGATCTGGTATCTTCGACAAGCTTGCCTCGAGTTTGTGCTTGTTTAACAATGCCCCGGTAAATCAAAACCCACCAGTAAATATGAAAAACAAGCAAGGTAAACAAAAGTGTATTGAACATGTAGTAATAGATTGGATCCGAGTCCACAGTCATAATAACTTGATAGCTGCATGCAGATCACAAATCAAAATACACACATCAAATAAATTTAAATCATTCAAGAGGAATATAATAGATATGTATGTATACCTTGTGCTCCACAAGATCCAAAAAGGATAGTAAATGAGACGAAGAACGACCCAAGACAAAGCGAAAAGAATAAAAGAAAAGCTTGCGATAAGGTCAGCTCCACTATATTTCGACATTTTTCCAACTTCAAGGAAGACATCGCTCGCGTCATGGAGTGCAAGAATAATAGAACCAACACGAAAGAATCTATTAACATCAAAGTTAAAGAAGATCAGTTCCTCCACAACCAATCATATCTTATATTTAAATAAGACAATTGTAGTCCTACGTGACAACTCCACAAACTTTTTTTTGTTGAAGACAACTCCACAAACTTCTAACATATTTTTTACTTTTAAATTTTACGACATTTATTATATTGACTAACTAGTTTGTTAAATTTAGTAAATATTTTTAGAGTTGATAATTCAGTAATGTAATTATATTTTATCAACGTAAAATTTTTTTTATTCTAAACACAACTGTTTGCTATATTATGTAAAGGTCTATACGGGACCGAGAGATGCAACAAATTTTTTTATGAGAGTTGAGGTTTTTAAGCATGTTTTAAAATCACGATATATTAGGACTATTTTAAAATTTGGAAGATTAGAAGGACGTTGTGATTTCACCATGTTTTTACTTGTTTGTGGCATCTTTATCGATCCTTCCAACGATTTATCAAGCTTTGTCAAGCTTGTGTCTCTATCTTTATATCGCCTTGTATGCTTTTTTCTTAATTTAACCTTTTGGTTTACTCATCGAGGTATGTCTGATGAAGCACTTATATTTGTAATGACTTGAGCTATTAATATGAAGAATTTTGTAAGACCCGGCCCAACCCAAGCCCAAAACCTAAGTCCACTAACCCAAACCCGGCCCTAGACCCGCTAACCCGACCCGAACCCACACTAAACCCTAAAGCTCGAGCTCTCTCTCTCTCGTCACTCGCAACGCAAAGGAAAAAAGAGAGAGAAGAAGATGATGAGACGGGAAGGAGATGAGGAAGGAGGAGCGGTGCGCCGCCGTGGCGGAGAGCGAGGTGTGGGGGAGTTGCGCGCCACGGTGGAGGAGAATAGCCGACGAAACCGAACCGACGTGGTGGTGGTGGCGGAAATCGTACCCGAGAAGATGAAGGGTCGAATCGAGGAGGATTTGACGTCGAGAGAGGCTGGTGAAATCGGAGAAAGCACCGTGGTGGCCGGAAGAGATGGTGCGACGTCGGAGGGAGGCGGAACCGTGGCGATCATGGAAAAGCAGCCGCGATCTGAGTGTTGTGAAGCGAGGAGCGGCGTGATCGTGGCTCGTGGGGGTGCTGTGACGGTGATCGGTGGCTCGGGTGGTGCGGGGGAGGTCCCGGTGTGGGTGACGAGCGTCGTCGGGGGTGTAATCGGAGCTGGGAATGCTCGTTGTGGCTTGGGTGTGGCGGAAACGTTAGGAGAGCGAGTTGACGTGCGACCCAAGCAATCGAGAGATGGGGGAGCTAGGGTTTTCGGTGCCTTGGGAGAGAAGGAAACCGTGGGACCCACCCCTGAAACCGAACCGGAGAAAACCGAGCCGAAGAGAAAACCGAGTCGGGTACCGGTTCTGAGGAAACCGAGACAGAAATCCAAACCGGAAAGGAAACCGGATCAGGTGACCAAACCAGAGGGGTGAACCAAAACGGGGAGTTAACCAGACCAGAGCAGCAGACCGGATTAGTTAGACCGGAGGGTGGAGTTGCGGTATTCTGCGGATCTCCCATGCATCAATGTTGGGAAACCAAAGCGGAAGGTTCCCGGAAGCGGTCCAGAGATGAACCGGTAGAAGCAGATGAGCCGCTCAGAGCCGCGTAGCAGGCGCTTGCTTCAAATGCGGTGAAACCGGACACATGGAGAGGGAGTGTCCGACAGGCACGGTCTTCGGGAACCGGTGCTGGAGTGGGAGACCGGAACCCGGAAGACGCAGGTCAGAGGTCTTCCACCTCGGTAAGCTCCTGACTCTTGGAACTTCCTGAAATGGCAGGTTTCCATTTTTAGAAAGTTTCCATATTTGGAAAGTTTCCTTTTTAGGAAGTTTCCTTTTAAGACATCTACAATTTATAACAGGTTTCTATAAATAGAAAGTTTCCTTTTTAGGCGGGATTTCCGGTTTAGAGGACTAACCGGTTTTCCTTTCAGGGTTCATCCTCTTCCGAAGGAGGAGCTGCTTGGGGTAATAGGGGAGAAGGCGTTGGCGGAAAGTCAAGCTCGGGGGAGCAGAATGCCGCGGAGGATTCCGCAGAGGTTCCGGAAGTGGGAATGGAAGTCGTCAATCTCGGCAGCCATCAGACGATTAGGCCAAGGTGAGGAGTTCCCGCCTTCGTTCTCATTCGTTCTCTTCATAATTTCGTTAGGCTAGGGTTAGAGTATCGGCCAGTGTCGAGCTATATGTCTCGGTGGGACGGTCCGTTAGTTGAGCTATGTAAGCAAAGGCTGGCGGGTGTTAAAAGAAAGTCCTGGCTCCGGACACCCGGTTTTTCTGAGTGAATGTAAGCGTAGCCCGGTCACTGATCACGGTTGGCTCAG
>OVAN01001503.1:0-40446 GCA_900406275.1 Anastatica hierochuntica
GTCTGGATCAGACAAGGCAGTTATTCCTGTCGGATCCAGATTGGGAAGCTCATTAGGACTTAGCCAATTTTCGCCCAAGGAATTGGCGGGAACGGTTACTTGGCGGTTTTTCTCGCGGAAATGATATTTTGCCTAAGTAAAATAGGCGGGAACGGTTATTGGATTCAATGGACGCNGTAAAATAGGTGGTAACGGTTATTGGATTGAATGGACGCGCCTAGGCAGTTATGGGCAGTTTCTTCTAAGCCAAAATGCTGAGTTTTGATGGATTAAAAAGAAAAACTCGTCAGTTATCATCATTCTCACAAAAACAGAACACTGAAAGAGACTAAGGGCGATTCTGAGAGCGATTGGCTTGAGAAGAGACGAACTGACTGCGCCGAGTGACTGAACCGAGAGATCGACTGCAGAACTGACCGTCGAGACTGTCTGAACCATCTGAACTGATCAAATCGACTCTAAGGCAAAGGTGAGTTCGTGATTGTAGCCTTTCATAGGTTTCTGTGAAGGCCGAATGGCCGTGAATGCTTGATTGATGGCCGATGGCCGAGTGTTCACTGTTCTTATGGCCAATGATCGAGTATCCTGATATCAAAGGCTGTTGGGCGAATTCATTTCAAACTGTTAAGGCTGATGGCCGGATTTACATGATTAAAACTAGAACTAAGTGTAAATTCATAAAGAAATCGAACTGGTTAATGAACTGATTAATGAGCTGGTTGATCTATGCATGGCTGGTGGGACGGGATGACCGATCTCACTCAGCAATTCTTTGCTGATGCATTCTGTGTGAATGCAGGTACTGATTTAGGCCAAGATGGCCAATCTGTTTGAGCAGCACGCAGACCATGGCTGGAAGCGAAGGATGGATGGATTGTATGTTTAAGGGTAGAAGGTTTAATGCATGTAATAGCTTATAGCGAACTTACCATGTATTGAAAACCTCGAATCTACTTTAAGTATTAAGTTAAGTTATGTTTATCGATGAATGACTTAACTTTAAAATGAAGGACTTGTCTAAAATCGAACTGAACACGCAAACTGTTATGAAAAAATTGAGCAAGGGTCTCACATCGTGCCCCTTGTAGCCTCAAAAGGACCCATCTTATCTCAATACGTTCATATTTCTTCCATCATCCAGTTTTATCTATCCTTCTCCCTTTGATTTGATTTCATGTTTACATATTTTTAATATATTTGTTTGCATGTTAGACATTAGATTACAAGTAGTAAATGATTTTACTTAAATAGGATTAATAATCGATTAGGTTTTATCAATAATGTTATCATCTTTTCTCGTACGTTAATGTTGTTCACATACAAAGCTGATTTGTGAATATACCTATAGTGGTTTGCATTCCTGAAGTTTGACTTACCTCTGGATCTAGTATTTCATGAGCCTTTCTAAGTAGGCTTTGAAAGTAGACCGACTTAGAATCGTGAACAATCAGACTTGATCAATTAATGTGTGATTACTCATTACAAGGCCGTCCAAAAGACGATCGCCATGGTGGTTAGATATAGAAACCCGAACATCGATTATTGAGAGGATCTACCTTAGTGGTTGTGTTCTAGACAAAAACATTATGCCTCTAGTTGTTTTTAACTCATGCTTCTTTACTTTAACTTTCTGTTATTTGATACATATCTCTTCTTTGATCTATCCCTTATGCATTAGTATATAGAGTTGGTTCATTTGCACTCATAACACCATAAAAACTAAATAAAAAGTGACAACAATCTTTCATATCTTGTTCTTAACTTAGCCTACTACATCTCAAAATCCTTGATAACATCATTATTTTACAACTTTTCCTTTAGATTTTAGTATGTTTTATTGGTGTTTTTATAAAATTCTCAATGATTAGAAATATTTTTCTTCTATTTGTGGTATTTCAAGTCATTTCAGGTCAACAAATGATATTTGGAGCTTTGTGGAGCTAATTGGAGCAAAGTCAGTTTCTCGACAATTTCTGAGCATCAGACTTATCATCTGTAATGAAGGCCTTGCCCCAATTGATTTTGATGACATTTGTACAGGAGCTAGAGAATTGAGCTAGCTTTCATATCAAGGTGGTCGTGCATCATTTGGAGCAGTAGACTAAGAGTTAAACTAAAATTACTGAAGACTAGTCAAACTGTCTCGCCGATGAAGGATGCATAGCAAGGCCAAAACAAAAGAAAGACCATTTGGGTTTCGAACTAGATATTCTTAAGACTTAAATGGAACTATTTCTAGCTTTTTTTGTGCCCAAGAACTCAACTCAAGACTTCTTTACCTGAAGCCCAACATTTAGAGGCCTTAAAAGCCTTATTTCACACTTTTAACCTAATGGGAAAATGTACTATAAGTAGTTGATTTTAGCTTTTTATTTGAAGAAAGTTGTTTAGGTTTTAGATAGAATAAGTGTCTAAGGAGGCAGTGATGACACCCTTTGGGATCGTGCCCCTTGAAGCCTACTAAAGATCTGTCTCATCTCAATACATCCATATTTCTTTCATCATTCGATTTTATCTGTCCTTCTCCATTAGATATGATATGAATGCTTGCTGCCATGATTGATTTCATGTTTACATTTTTCAATTTATTAGTTTGCATGTTGCACAGTAAATTACAAGGAGTCGATAAGTTTACTTGAATAGGATTGTTAGTCGATTAAGTTTTATCAACAACGTTATCACCTTTATTCATTCGTGAATGCTACTCCCCTACGAAAGCTGGTACGAGAATAGATCTATAACAGTATCCATTCCAAAAGCTTGAATTATCGCTGGATCTAGTATTTGGTGATCCTTTCTAGGTAGGATTCGAAAGTAGTCCAACTTTAGAATCGTGAACAATCAGTCTTGATCGAGTTAATGCATGTTTTTATACTAATGATCCGTGCGAAAGTCGATGCATCTTGGAATTTAATCATAGAATCTTGATCCTCAAAAATGGAGAGGATTTACCTTAGTGGCGGTGTTTTAGACTGAAACTTAATGCTCCTATTCGTTTTTAACTCGTACCTGGTTACTGTAACTATATATTGTCAAATATATCTTTTCATTGATATATCATTTGTAAATGAGTATGTAGAGTAGGTTCATATGCATTAGTAAAACCATAAAAACTAAATAAAAACAGTGATAACACCCTTGCATATTTTGTTCTCGGCTTACTTAAAAATCATATAGGTTGTAAGTGTGACCATTAGTCCTTGTGGATTCGATCCTAAGTATTACTGTGGATGCAGTGCACTTGCAACTAGGTTTTAACTGGAGTAAAACTTGACCCCACATCAAGTTTTTGGCGCCTTTTTCGATGACTAGTTACGTTTATCTTAGAATTTAGATATAGAATTAAGTATTGGAAAACTTTTCTTTCTTTCTATCTCTTTCTCTACAATTTTGATTTCTTTGTAAAAAAATCGTTTTTTTTGTAAAGTTTCGGTTTTCTTTTTCTTCTAACTTATTTTAATTCTTTTGAGTTTTTAACACACATGATTTAGATTAACTTACTAATAATTCTTTGCTTCCTTTTATTTTGTAGATAATAACACTTGGAATTATCTTTTTCCTACTGGGAATATGATTTTTCCATCTTACTAACCTATTTAATTGTTTCTCTTGTGTTTTTAAGTGAAAATACAAATAACCAAAGCCTAAAACTCGGAACCATAAGCCTCTCTACAGCCATGGATGAAAACTTTGAAGGAATTAGGTACCCTGATCCTCATTCACCCGAATTCATTGATGATACTCAATATTATCCTCATGCCTATGAGCCTTAGAGAGAGTATGCTTAGCCAAGAGATTAACCTCATGGATAACGTGATTGGAGGCCAAGTAAAAGCCACGAATCCACTCAAGGAGGATGGTATCTTGACTCAATATCGCTGGAAAACTTATATGAACCCCATAAATTAAGACCTACGCTTCAAACCCATGAAAGAAGATCTCTCAACCGAAATCTCTACAGCTTTCTTCCTCATGAGCAACTGCGATATCTCCCACGACCTAGTCCTCAAAGGTCAGAAGTATCAAGTTCCTTACCTCATCTTCCAATTCCCTACACACCTCTTAAGTCTGTGGAGCTCAAGGTCGAGCACCTCACAAAGGAACTCCTCGAGATTCAAAGCGATACAGAGAAGAAAATCTAAACATGAGGAGAATTGAGAGAATTGAGAATTGAGAAGTTTGAACTCACTATTCAAGGCCTAAGCATGAGCCTAAGTCACATGGAAGCCAATGTACAAGAGCTATTCGACACTCGTTCCCCACGAAATTCCACAGAAACCCAAGCAGAAGCTGAAAATAGCCTCGAAGAGAGGATGAACGTGAATTCTATGGACAAAAGACTTGAGTCTTTGGCTGAGGAGGTGAAGGCCAAGAAAAGGAGATGTTCTTCGGACTTTAGAGTCTTAAATTTAAGTATCAAAATGTTGTAAGAACATGATGGAAGGATTAAAGTGATGGAAGATAGTTTGGGAGAATTGGTGTCTAGAGCCAATGGAACAGACAAAAAAATGGAAGATGACCAGCAAGAGGACAAGGAAAGCATGGGAAGAATGGACCACGAAACCCCTGAGGGTCGTGATATCAAGATCAATATGGATCTCCTAAGCTCTCATCTCAAAGACATTCAGGAGAAACTAGTGGAGAATGAAGTAAATTCAACTAAATTCGTCACTAAGCCTAATAACCTGAATGGAGAGGTCTTAGCTTTTGATTTCCAGCCTTTGGACAATCAAAACTCGTCCCAAGCAGTAGGATCACGCACGCACTTCAAGAGGACAACAAAAATCTGAGCCGTTCAACCAAAATCTAGGCGTTGGTTTGAGTACACAAGTGACAATGTCAACTTGAGATCAAGAGAAGCAAATCCCTCCAATTCATGGGAGAATTGGGAAGTATTTATCAAGTTATCTCAAGACTTATCAGCTGTCATGACGTTTG
The DNA here is from genome assembly GCA_900406275.1 of Anastatica hierochuntica. Classification (NCBI taxonomy): domain Eukaryota; kingdom Viridiplantae; phylum Streptophyta; class Magnoliopsida; order Brassicales; family Brassicaceae; genus Anastatica; species Anastatica hierochuntica. The sequence goes on from OVAN01001503.1 coordinate 4,939, forward strand.
ACAGAGCATGGGCCACTAAAAAGGAGCTCAGGAAGTAGATTGAGCATAAGACTTAGAACGCGTAGAAGGCATGTTCTACAACATCAGGGATCCCAACAGGCGTTACACCATACTTGTAACTTTGGACGACCCATGACTCTTCCTAATTAAGTGTTCCATCAACAAAAAGTTCTTTGATAACACTTTATAATAACCAAATCAATATCATAGTCTACTATAATAACCATAATATATTTAATTTCTTCAAGAATTTTGTTCTATAGCTAACCCTCCCACTCATCATCAAGTGTTTCTAAGAAAAATTGAACGAGAAATTGTGCCAAAGACCCATGAAGAAGAAAAATATATTAAAATTTGTGTTGAAGCTGTTGATGAAGAACATGGAGCTATAAAATGGTACCATTCATGATATATGACTGATTTTCCTGAAGGGAAGAAGCCAGTTGGTTCCATATGGTTTTTTACAATCAAATACCACAACAATGGTGAAATAGAAAGGCACAAAGCTCGTATTGTTGTTAAAAGCTTCAGTCAAACATATGGAGAATACTATAAAGTATTGTGCTTTCTCTTGCTAATAACTTGTCAATGCATAACTTCAAGGAGACAAGGAGGATGAAGCCTATACGTTACCATCTCTTGGTATTGAAATTGAGAAAGGCAAAGTTCTTGAACTTAAGAAAAGTTATCTACGAACTAAAGCAGTCTCCCCGTGCTTGGTATCACAATAGTGGGAAATCAGAAGGACTCTTCTTGGTCATGGATTTAAAAGATCAGAAGCTGATAATTTGCTTTTCAAAATTCATGGGAAATAAGGTATTGTTGTTGTTGTTCTTATTTATGTTAATGATATCTTTGTTTCTGGAAACAATATATAAATATGTGATCTCTTCTTCATATCTGCAGTATAATGAAATACAAATTGTTTCTATTCTCTAATAGCTTTATTCTCTCTATTCTCTTCTTTCTTTCATTTATACTTTTCTATAGTATATGACTCCAAAAAATTCCAAACTTGGCCGCTAACTAAATAATTAATTTGATTTGCCTCCAACGAATAAAGAAGCCTCTACTATGATTTGAATCTATAATGTCCCTATTTCATAAAATTCGATATTAGACCATCATATGTATTAGTACGACTCGGTTAGATTCCTTGAATTAATCTTCCCTAATTATAATGATACTTTTAAGAGTTTAAAATTTTTCACTCGTATGTTTATGTATGAATGTACCCCTTCTTCATCTCAATACACATCTTCGGCAAAAATCTTGTAAACTCTTGATCATCATGTAATTTTAAATTTGGTTGATTTCGACCTTATATGAATATAGATCAGTACACAAAATTCTAGGTTTAACCCTAGACTAACGTATTACAACCTAGTACAAAGTGACATTAAAGCATTGGAAGTAATAGGCCCGACTATTAGCTACAGCTGGTAAAGCTAGAATTTTAGAAATCACAAAATTATTTAGAAATTAATGGAATTAAATGTAATGTAATGGTACAATGATTATTTTGAGTTTGTGAGCACATTGATGTATAAAGTTCAAGCTAAATTATTTTGTTCATTTGCAAAAAAATTTATGCTTTAGTGCAAGATTTTATTGGGACGGCTTTCGAAGTACCCTCACCTTTCCACATTGATGATTAAAACTATTGATACTAGAGTTTTCGACCAAATCTGGCCGACGAGGCCCATTATTTGGCATTTATTACCAAGATTTAGGTTATAGAACACATAATCCCGTAAAGGATAGTAAATCAAGGCCAAGCTAGTAGTAGTCTACTATGAACTTGATGGTGACAAGAGTACGAAGGGGAGGGGCAACCTTAACTCATTCAACCAAGAACGGATTCAATGCTCATTCAACTATGCCTGAGTCTTTGTGATCAAACCATAGCTCATGATCCCAAATATTTCGGCGCTTCTAGGGTCAAGTTGATGGTTATTTAAGGTTTTGGGGGAACATAGTTTAAGGGTATCAAATTTTCGATATTTTACTAAATCTGCAAGCTCATTGTTTTTATTCTTTCTTGTTTTTATTTATATATCTGATAAATAATACATAATTAATTTTCTTCTCCCTGCTTTATTTTTGTATTCTTTATTATTCAAACTATAAGTACATTTGTTTTTCCCCACATTGAATACAAATTTTGAGGTTTTAGCGTCCACATTTTGATGCCACTTATGGGGAAGATAACATAGATTGTTGATGTATTGTGATTTTGAAAGTTTTTATTCGAGTTTTAAGCCGAGAATTTTTTTTTTTCTAAGTATTTTTAGTTCTTTTAGGGTTTTCTTTCTTTGAGTTTTACATAGTTTACAGGCTAAAATCAAGAAAAAAACAAGATATGATGGAATTTATAGTTTAAAGATCATTTCGGACAAATGTTGCGAAGAAGCTGGATAGTGAAGAGAAATTTCTGTACAAAATGACATGGATCGATAGATCCATGCTCCATGGATTGATAGATCAAAGGCATGTACGAACCTGAATTTTGAAATCAGATCCAGAACCGAAGAAAACACGGTTTTGAACCAAAATATTTGTAAAAATAAGCTAGGCTCGAGTATCTGTTTCCTAATACTTTTTTCATAGTTCTAAAGCAGACATTTTGCTTAGAGAATCCTAGGCAGACATTGAGTTTTTTATTCTTTTGAGAAAAATTCGGAACCCTTTACTCTTCTTTTTTATTTAAGACATTGAGTTTTTTTTTATGTGTAAGCAATTTATGAACAAATCTATCTTGTTAGAATTTATGTTTAGGATCTAAAACTCAATGGAAGTTAGTGTTTAGGATCCTTAAACATAGAGAATTAGCGCTACGGACGTAGGGTTAATTCTAATTTATTGAATTAAGTTCTAGATGGTTCTTTACCGTTTCTCCAATAACGAATCTACAATCCTGATGAAATAAATTCCCTGAGAAAACTTTGTCCCAATCATTTTTCTTGATTATTTACAACCCTTGGTTTCCTGCTTTTTTCTCCCTTGATTTCGATTTTTTGCATCTCCACTAACTCTTCTTTTTCGCTTTAGCCTGTGTTCGATCTATAGCTTTTCGTGTGATCATTGGTCTCTGTGTACCTAACAAGTTTTATTGTGTTGTTTTAGGGAACCAATTGGTCATCTTAAAGCAATATTTCATTGTGTGTCTAAGGTTTTCCTTTTTACGTTGTTTAATAAATTTTTTTTTCTTCTTTGTTTGTGTGCTTGCATATGCATGAACATGCCTCATACTAGGAGCTAAAGATCAACAAATCTTTTACAGTTTGAGGAGGAAATTCGTCGCTTAGGAAGGCAACAAAAGAGAAAGGAATCACTTGATAATAATTCGAATTATGAGTTAGAAGAAAGGATGGGTGCTAATGCTGACAATCTGTGAATTCTGAATAATCCAATTCCTCCTAGAGTTCATCATGGACAGGTTCCACTTGTTGTAGGTTGAAACACTATTGCAGCTATGGGGCAACAAGGGGCGAATTTGCCTCAACCGAGGTTGACTTTAGCATACTACGACACTCATGAAGTTGTTCAATATGGATCAAGATGGGATTCACCAACCTCTTATCAAAAGGAGAGACTTTGACATCAAAATCGGTCTCATAAACCTGATGCAGAAAAACCAGTTCTATGGGTTGTCAACAAAGAACCCGATGCACCACTTGGAAAAGTTTGAATCCATATTGAGCACCATTCGGAACAAATGAAGTGCCTAAAGATGCTTTGAGTAGCAGGCTTTTTCGCTTCTCTCTTGCGAATAAAGCTTCTAGATGGCTGATTTCTCTCATACCTCAATCGCAGTACTTGGTAAGTGACCAGGATTGCTTTCTTGGGGCATTTCTTGACTAATGCAAGGTTTACCTTTCCTGAAAAGCAAAGTTTCAAGCTTCCAACAGATTGCTACCGAGAGCTTCTATGAAGCTCAAGAAAGATTCAGGAAGTACACAGTGGATTGTACACATCATGGATACACTGACATCAATCTGTTGAACATCTTCTACAATATAGTGGATGAATGGTACGAGAACACCACGAACATTGCTAGTTATGGAGATTTTATGACTACGATGGTTGAAGAAGCCTATACTCTAATTAAGAACATAGCAGTTAACCAAGCAAATGGCATGTCTCAATATAATCGCGGTAGGAGAAGCGCAAAAGTTGAATCTAAGAGGATTGATGATTTGCAGTCGAAGTTTGATGAACTAATAAGAAGAGAGCATAAAGGAGTTTAATATGTTGGTTAGCAGAATGATGGACAATGGCTACAAGAAAAGAAATTCGGACAGATGTACCATGACTTTGTCGTTGAAGAGTTCAATGACGGTCAAGCTGATGTGAATTACATTTGAGGTCAGGGAAAATACAGGAAAAGAAGTTTCAACAAGCGAAATCAATTCTGAAAAAAACTTTCGCACAAAACAAAAGTGTGTTCAATTCGGGTTACCAAAGTAAGAATCTGACTCAAAGGAATAACTTTGGTAATAGTGGTTTCCAATAGAAGAAACAATATGATTCAAGTAACTAGTAGAACAATAATCAATTTGTGTACCAGATTCAGAATCATGGGGCAATGTCCTCGTCTTCACAGCACAATGATGAAGCAACTTCTAGAGAGCCAGACAAAGTCCGTTGCGGACATTATGGAAAATTTGACAACATGTATGATGATTTGAATGGGATATTCGAAGCTCTGAGCACTCATATAAAGTTGTTGGAAACACATGTTGCTTAAGCTTTTGCTAGAAATAGAGCACCGCCATGTACCATACTGCAATTTCATCAGAGCAATCACGTTGGAAAGCAAAGAAAAATCCCAAGGAATATTATTGTGCAATCACGTTGAGAAGAGGAAAAACAGTTGAAAACTCTAGATTGAAAAGGATCGATCGATCAATCATGTGCAATTTGATTAGATGGGATTTCAGGACGAGTGGAAAGATCGATCTATCCACTCCACATGTACCGATAGATCCAGGGCACGATACCGGGACAAAAATTTCAGACAACATTCAAATTCCACATAGGTAGGGATGAGTACGTGCCACCCCCACCTTATGTTCCCAAGGTTCCTTACCCTTCCAGACCCAGAGAGAAGGCCAATGAGCGTTACTATGAGAAGCTTAAGAATCTCGTTGGGGAATTACAGGTTCAGTTGCCTTTCGTCGAGGCAGTCACAATTGTACTATCTTTTAAGAGGTAAATGAAAGAAATTCTATCAAACAAGCTAACTCTAGAGCAGTGTGTCTCCTTGCTTTTTGCTGAGTGTAGTGCAGTTCTTCAGAACATCAAACTTTAGCAACGAGAGGAGCATGGACCTTTCTTATTGTCGTGAAGCATTGGGTCTCTTACTTTTGAGAGATTTCTATGTGATTTAGGTCAAGAATTAGTGTCATGCTGTTGTGAGTGTCTCAGAGGTTGAATATGGTCAACTAAAAGACCACAAAGATGTCTTTGGTGCTTGCTAACAGGTTAATTTGATGACCAGTGGGTATTCTCTACAATACTCCCCATGCGGTTGGAGAAGGCTACGTGTACACTGAATTCGTAGTCTTGGATAAGAACCCAAGGACCTATTATCATTGGTAGACTGTTCTTGTCCACTGCCAGTGCAATGATTGATGCGAATAATGGAAAGATTGATCTCAATCTTGGGAAGCTGATAGTGCGATCAATATCGAGAAATCTATGAAGAAGCGTCCAATCGATGGAAACACTTTCTGGGTGGATACACTGACATATGTGATTGAGGATTTTGCAAAAGAATTGTACACAGAAGACCCGCTACGGGTTGCTTTGAATCAGATGTATAATGAATATGGTTTCTTGAATGATGACAAATCTAAGGTTACCACATTCTTGATTCAACACCAATAATAGAGATACAAGTCGCACACATCAAGCTCGAGGAGTTACTCGCGGCATCTACATCACTTGTGACGAGTTATGAGTTCGATTCGAGTGACCTAAAAGCTCTAAAACTCGAGCTCAAGTCGTAGCCTGCAGAATTAAGGTACGTTTTCTGATGCCCAAATTCAATTTGTCAAGTGAATATAAATGCAAACCTGAATAATGCTGAGACCCCTTTGCTTCTTTCAAAATTTCGAAAGTATAGAAAAGCATTGGTGTATTCTTTAGATGTATCACAAGCTGGTATTCTTTATCATTGGCAGTAAGTATAGAAAAGCATTAGGCAGTAAGAACATTTTTGGGTGAGAGGAAGTATAGGAAGCTTCATGTTATTTACTATGCTAGTAGGAGATGACACTCACATCAAGAATGCTGCTATAGAGAAGGAGTTATTGGCTATGGTTTACACATTCGAGAAATTCAGGTAATATTTGGAAGTAATTTTTCACACTGATCATGCGAATTTGAGGTATCTGATGTCTAAAAAGAATGGTAAACCGAGACTGTTGAGATGGAATTTTTTGTTGCAAGAATTTGATATGTATATTCAGGATAAGCGTAGCATCAAGAATGGTGGGGCTGACCACCTATCTTGATTTAGATTCTCGACAGCGAGTGGAACCTAAAACTCCACTTGATGATAGTCTCCCAGAGGAAAATGTTTACATAGTTACCTTTCTAGAGGATGAGTATTTAGATGGAGGAGATAATATCCCCCATTAGACAGACCCATGGTGAGATTTTTCGGTTCGAAAAAATTGTGAATTATCTGAGTCCTGAGGTAGAGCCACCGAATGTTGCAGGCTATGTGAAGAAATAATTCCTAAAAGACATCATAAATTACTTCTAGGATGGTCCTTTTTTGTACAAGAGATGCTTGTATGGGCTTTTTTACATGTGTATCCCAGAGTTAGAAGTGCGGGCTATTCTTTAACATTGCAACGATTTCGAAGGTGCTACAAGCATGATTCTGGTGGCCTACATTTTTCAAAGACACCCATGATTTTGTTACCACGTGTGATGCTGAAGAATGAGAAATATTAATAAGAGGAACGAGATGCCTCATAAATTGATTCTGGAAGACGTATGGGTATTAATTTCATGGGATCGTTTTGACCATACTCTGGGAATAAATACATGTTAGTTGCTGTGGATTATTTTTCTAAATGGGTTGGGCACTGGCCAGCCCTACAAATGACCCAAGGTAGTCATAAAGATGTATAAATCAGTGATCTTCCCACGGTTTGGAGTTCCCAAAGTCTTCATTAGTGATGAATTATATAATTCCATCAATAAGTTGCTTGAGAGTATGCTGAAGAAGCACGCAGTTTGACATAAGGTAGCTACACCTTATCATCCTCAGACTAAGGGACATGTTGAGATTTCCAATAGAGGGATCAAGGGAATCCTTAAGAAGAAAGTAGGCAAGACGGAGAAAGATTGGGCAGTGAAGCTCGATGAAGCACTATGGGCATATCGCACTACGTACAAGCGCCCTTAGGCACAACACCATTTCATTTGCTCTATGTGAAATCTCGCCATTTGCTAGTTGAGTTTGAGTATAGTGTTTTATGGGATACAAAGTTGATAAATTTTGACATCGAACCAGCAGCTAAGAAGAGGATGATTCAGATCAACAAACTTGATGAGATACGTTTAATGGCTATGATAACAAGAGAATGTACAAAGAGCGACAAACGCATTTCACGACAAACGCATCATTCCATGACACTTTGCTGTAGGAGATCAGGTATTCCTGTTTAACTCACGTTTGAAGTTTTTTCCAGGATAGCTGAAATCGCGTTGGATGGAGCCATTTACAATTGCTGATGTGTGACCATATGGATTTGTTATTCTCGATGACGATGGGAGGAAATTCACTGTCAATGGCCAAAGGTTGAAACCATACTTTGCAGACGCACCACTTGAAGAACGAATTCACATTCCTTGGACAGATCCATTCGTTGTCTGATCACACTACAGTCAGGCATGTGACAATAAACAAGAGCTTAGTGGGAGGCAGTCCACTGATTAGCTTTTCTTTTTTTTTTTTTTTNNTTTTTTTTTTTTTTGAATTTTTGTGTGTAATTGATTTTTGGTTGTGTTTCAAAATTGTTTAAGAAATTTAAAGAATTTTGGGCAGTATGGAAAGGATCGATCGATCCTGGGGCAGGGATCGATCGATTCAAGGAAATTTTGAGTCTGACGTCTTTTGGCAGGATGACATGGATCGATTAATCGATCAAGGGCAATAATTCATGATATAAACTTGAAGAAACCAGAAAATTTTCAGGTTCTTCTTTCTTTCTCTTTTGCGAAAAACTTAAAATCCACATAACTTCCTTGTTTCTCCACAAATCATATCGATTTTTGAGCCTAAATTTTTTAGATTTTCATCATCTTTCATTCTTCCCAATCAGATTTTGACGATTCGAATGCATGTGCTCAAAAACTCTTCTCAAAGTTTAGAAAATTGTAGGATCAATTTAGGTTTTTTTGATTCATGCAACTCAACTTGAAGTTTGGTTGTTCTATGGCGTAATATGCATGTATGAATCGATTGTTTTTATGAGATTATGCCCCATTTGCATTGTTTGATTACTTGAATAGATGAGTTTGAGTTTGAACGAAAATAGTGAAAAAATTGTGTTTACTTCATGTTATTGTTAATTGGTGTTTTTTCTTTTAGCGATTATGCTTAGAAAACATGATTGTAGAACTAGAATACGAATTCGTGGGTGTTTGATGACTTTTTGAATTTCGTCATGACCGTCATCGAGTTTTCGTACAATTGGTGGTTTTTTTTGCTATTTCTTCATGAATTGGGTTGATTTTGGTTGACGTGTCGATTAACCAATCGAATCCCCCAATTGACGGCTCATGCCTGACCCTAACCGGACCCTCTAATCTATCTAACGATGCCTATACACTGGAATTGGTAAAATTCGACAGATGTCCAGAATCCTAGGGGATAGAATCCAAAGTAAGAAAAGGTATAAGAGAACTCTAGCAGCAAGGCGTGAACAACAAGAGTTTGACGTAGCATGCCAGGTCACTGAAATCGAGCGAGTTCATAACCGAAGGAGCACATCTGATGCAACCCACCATACAAAACACAACATCATTCTAATTTAGCCAAATCCAACTTTGTTAAGACCATTAGCTTTTTCCTTAAACATAAACCCAAACATGCCCTTTGTTCTGCATATCCCGTCCAACTATAGAAAGGAAAACCTTTTGGGGACGACCTTGAATGGACAATGTCCTTAAAGGCCAGATGATGCATGAGTTTTCACCCAAAATCACATTATAGCTGCAAGAGCAGCATATTGTAGTTCTTCAAGTATTGAATCCACAAGGACATGGATTGTATGCTATGAATCTCGTGATCGATTTAATTTAAAACATAAAAAAATAATTTGAGTGAATAAAGAAATAACAACAACGAATGACAAAGTAAATGGTTATAAAACAATTGAGAAAACTATTAGGCAATTAGAAATTCTTAGAGAATCATGCATCAAAGAAATCATAATGTCTAGGGACTAAAATTCAGCATTGTGTAGAACTCGAAGACACTAATTTAGATCACTTCAACTTTCAAGGCTCATGATTCTATGCTTAATAAACAAAGGGATTCAACTTTCATTGGTCCTTGAAAAAGCTAAACATGCATTATTCGGAATCAAGTTTTGATAAGTTCACTAAGCCAAGATGATTTGCATTTGAAGCTCCTTGCAACTTAGTGGGAGTTAGTAGTTAATGTATATTCATGGATTTGAAAATTTTAGTGCATTTTGATTTTTCTTCACAAATCCAAAGATTTCAAAATCATACTAGTGGAATTCGTAATCTAAACAAATAGATTTTAAAATTCAAACTGGTGGATTTAAAGAAAATGGATTTCAAACTTAAAACAAATAACTATTAATTAATCTTATAATAAAGAGAAGTAAAGTAACAAAAATAAGCAGACCAAAGAGAAGAAGATAAGAAGAAAAATAACTTATGGGAAGCTATCAAAGAAGTCTGTAACTTGGACGAGCATGTTTGTTACGATGCCGTTAAAGCGATCCATTATTTATGTATGAAAGATTCATTAGCATGTGTATTGATGAGCGTTATGGTTGGATTTACCATAATGTTATTGGATAACACATTTTATTTTTATAGTTAGAATTTAGCTTGTCAAAGATTATTTTTAGGTTATTTATCAAGCATTTGGAATGTAAATTTACCTACTATCGCATCAATAAATGCGCGGTAAAGCAACCATGCATTATAATCAACCAAGACAAAGACAATATGAATCTTCAAACAAACACTAGCAACTTATGATGACATGATATCTTTGCCTAGAACCTAACAAGTGAATTACTCAGACATGGAACACGTAACACATCAGAAATAAATCAATGAAAACATCATCTATTAAGAGTAAGAGTTAAAAAAATCTTCCCTTTAATGAAGCACAAATCAAAATATCTCAAAATAAATAATTAGAACGTGAAGAACAAAGAAAAATCCCAAAAAGATTTGACGATTGATCTAAATTTGTGGTTGTTTCTTCCTTAGAGGCTCAAATCAAGTATTTATATAGTGTATGGGAAAGTGGAAACTAGTTGACTTCATCGCAAAAGGAGGCTTGAATTGGTACGTAAAAGACTCAATATCCTAAATTCATCCAAATGAAAATCGAGTCCTCCAAAGTCCTAAAAGATCCAATGATCCACTACTCTCCATAGACGTCTCAGAATTGAAGGCTACTCCTCTAGTGCTTAGCATGGCAGTAATGATCTCTCCAAAATGAGAAGTGTAGTTCAACTCCCTTTTCTCCTTAGCAGGCTCATCCTTCACTTAAACCGTCCTCTGAGCAATGAGACTCCCATAATATGCTTTCTGAAGAATAGAACTAACGTCAAAATGAGGACGAAAAACTCATCTCTAAGCAAAACCTTCTTCTTGGTCCTGCTGAAAATCTATTGTGCCAATGGTCTATGAACATAGCGAATCGTCTAATGTGTGATCTTTGCTTTCTTTGAGTTTCTGGGTCGAAGTGTCTCATGAGGAAATCTATCCCATACACTATATGACATGTTATTAGAGCTAAACATGGTCTCGCCCCAAACAATCCAAGTGCAAAGTCTCACAAAAATCTCCATTAGTCATGGTATAGGTATTACATTTATATGAAAAAGAAAGAACGTCGTCTTGAGCTTTAACCACTTTATCTCACGGGTAGACAAGCTCAACATTTTTTAGGAACTCCTTAGAGAGCTCCTCATAAATGGAAAAAGATAGCCTTGAAGTGCAGAGCATTCAAAAGAATAATATTATCTTTTCTCAATCCCAAAGCATCAAGTGTTGAAAAGTCCATCTTCAAGGAATCATGAATCTTAATTGTTGAAATAACCATCCCACAATCAAAATTTGGATCTTGGTTCCAACAATTCTTCTATTCGGCTCCGGAGGTGGCTGGTGATTTCTATTGCTTCTTAGGAGGTGGAGGATTTGGTACATCACTAAAGATTTGAGATAACATAATGAAGTGAATCTCCTCTCCTTGAATCTCTTCTCCATTCTCTTCCACGTTGTAACACAAACTGGCATCACTTTCAAGCGCTACTTCTTTGCCATGCTTCTTTGTAACCTTCTTTGCATCCTTCTTTGATGTTTGCTTCAATGGGTTTTTGGATTTCCTAGGATTTGAGGAATTGCTCGGTTCTTTAACCGTCAAATCTCACTCCTTTTGGATAGCAATCCTTGTGGATTTCTTATCAACTTCCTCATCATCCATTTGAGAATATCCTACAAAATCAAGAACCCAATGAGCCAATATGTCTCTTGAAAATTCAAGTAGAACAGTAGATATCTAAAATACAATATGAAATAGCAAGTAGACATTACAATGATATAAGAAACAGTTTAAAAATCAAACAAGAAAACAATTTCAATTTGTCATAAAAGGTAATAGCAGTTTTCGGATTTTTCATACTAAGAAAAAACTCATCACAAAAATTTTAATTTTATGGTCTAATGATGCAAAATAACTAGGATATCCTAGTTATACATAAAGAATTGACATTAAAACAAGAAACTTTAAAAATTATACCCATCAAATTTGGATTTTGGCGAAGTCCAGAATTTCAAAATTGTAAAATTTCAAAATCAAGTGGAAACAAGTGAAATAACTAGTTCTATTTGTAAATCCATATGTCCAACAAGTTTTTCTAAAAGAAGTCCCTAAGAATAAAGCTAAAACAAACTAGAATCTAAGAAGTTCATGAATTTCCAAAACTTGTAAGTTTAAGAAAATTAGAGTTTAGAGAGCATGTCTTAGTGATTAAGTGAAGAAAATATTAATGGAATAAGAATTTCCTTTAGAAATCACTCCAACTTTAGCAAATTAGTAAAAATCTCGAAGTTTTGAGATTTTTGTTCTCAGAGTTCTAAAAATTTTCAAAGAGAAAAAGATGAAGTTTTCTGAGTTTATTTCTAAAGTTTGTAAAAGAATGCCAAACACTTGATTTTCCTTCCCAATTTTTAAATTAGTCTAAATATTTGAAATCCATGTTTTTTTTTTGGTCAAAAACCAGTTTAGTTGGATGGTTTTAGCGAGAACCAGAGCCGACTGCTCTGCCAACCGATAGAATTGAATGTGAACAGGAGGCGCCTTTGGAGCTTCCCTCCGACCGTCCGACATTTTCTGGCACAAACTGATTGGCTGGAGTCCACTCACCGGTGGGCTAGTGCAGGAGCAACAGCTGGGAAAGGCATAAAGAAGCTCTTACTGGCCGTGAAACCTGTTTCGGCCCTGACAGGTGGTGGCTCGTCCGCCTCCTCGGGGTAAGCTTTCTCGGCCATTTCCTTGTTTTCTTTGGTTGTTTTGAATTCTAAACGTCAGTGTGGTTTTCAATTTATCATGGAGTGTTTTGGGAAGTCTTTAATGATAGAAAAGTGTTTATCAACATCTTTTGATGGTAGATTTGGCTGAAAGACTTAGAATACGAACAATTAGAAGTGTTTGAATCCTTGAAGCTTCTTATACTCGGATTAGTACACGTTTAGTCATCGTTGTTGCTCGAATCATTTATGTTACTTGGTGAATTTCCTTTTTACCAACTTGATTCTCATCTACACCTACATTCTTGGCTTGTCAAAATTAATTGGCTAGCCGAGAAAGACGTATTGTTAGCCAAAAAATTAAAATATTGAAAATCAAAGCTTTAACCGAGCAATTTTGTTCAAAATGCTCATTTTTCTTAGGCATCTTCGATGGTTAGAGTTAATTAGGTTGGCGGGTCTGGAAATCGTCATGTCCTTAATTGTTAAGGAATTTGATCCTCCTTGCAACTTTTGATTTCGGCCGTTCCAAAGTCGATTTCTGTTAGGCAAACTACCTATCATATATTGTTAGTTTATAAAAAAACGAACTTCAGAGTTTTATTTACCTCTTTTAGTACTGATATGGAATGGTCGAGATTGAATGTTTGTATTACTTTAGTATGATCAATTTATGGCATTTCTCAAATGTTTCTCCTTGGTTCTTCATGATATTATCACTTTACTCAAGCATCTTTTACTTGGAACTTTTATCTAGGGCCATGGCCTCTTCTTCTGTCTCAAATAAGTGTATTAAATGGTTTAGGAGATGGCAGGAACTAATTTGATCTCTTTTCTCGCTAAAATTGAAAAATCAAATTTGAGACATATGAGCATTCTCATCGGCCATGTCCCTTTTTTGGCACAAACTGGAGAGAACTCAACGACAACCCGATGGAAACAACTTTTAAGTATCCTTGTTGTTGTCTTTCAATTCAAATTTTTTTTTATATTTTTATAAATTTCTAAAATCCTACAAAAAAATAAATTTAAATTTAGACATCTAAATAAGTCCAAAAATTAAAAAATAAATTAAAAATCATGTGCATCATTCTAAAACTTAAGAGTGTTCTCGATCGTTTTTTAGCGATTGCATCATTCTTCACACAAAAGCCAATGGGGATCCTGATTTTAACTTTAGCAAAGGATATTTGTACTTTGTAAATCTAATTCTATTTTTCATTCACTTTCATGTATGTATGTGTGTATATATATATATATATATATACCAATATATTCTTTTCTATATTTCTAAAATAAAAGCACATAGATTTCAATAAAAAAATGAAACTGGTAGCAAATTCCACCTTACTTTTTTTCACAAGCATATGTATTTTACAAATTATATAAAATTAAAGCTAGTAACATTTCTAAATTAAAGGCTATTCTTGAATATAAAATTTGGATAACATCCTTTCATTTTGTACTTTAATAGCACAAGTGTATCTCTTTACACCGGTTTTGCAGTAATTGTTGTTTTGATTATTGGAGCTTTTTTCTTTGAGACTTGTTTATTCTTGTGGCTATCTCCACGGTCTTGAATAACCTTCTTGTCCTAAAAAAATAATCATTTGGGTTGGAGTTGAAGCCCATAACAAGGTAGAAGACATGTTTGTTAACACTTGCTAAGGAAATCTTTTTCTTGGGGAATTAAAGGTCACTCCAACAATAACTAAGAATTGGGAGACTAGGATCAGAGGATTAGCATTCCTTCTTTTGGTAAAAATAGAATTTAAAGTCATGCGATCTTCCCTAAGGGAACCGATTTGAGTCTCTTCTTCTATGCTCTCTTTAATTTTTTTGGTAAACGTTCCATAGGTTGTTTCTTTAGAGCATTGAGACCTTGAAGAGTTGTCTTAGCAATAGTAGGATTTCGTCGAGTTTTCTTGTTTTTTGACAGTTTTTCTTGTTTGAGCGATTTGATCTTTAAGTTTATTTACATGACTGGCAATGGCTTCATACTTTGTTCTAAACTCATTGTAGACTTTTTCTAGCCTCTCATTTACCTCGTTGTTGTTTTTCCCTCTCTTGAGAGATTTGCTTCAACATAGTTTCAAGCTTTCTTTCTTGTTGGTTTCAGGCAATAGGATAAGTGAATGGTTCCTTTGTTGAAAGGTTATTGCTTAGGATCATAGGTAGACCCGTTTTGGGATTTTTGAGGTGAATAGAATTGGTTTTGAGGATTCTTGAAATAAAAGTTCTGATAGGACATATTTGGATGATTTCAGTATCCTTGATTGAATTTCTTGTTTATAACATTACCACCAATGTAATTTACTTCTTTTTAATTCTCCTCTATTCCATCTTCTAAATACTCCATCATAGGGTCTCCATTCGAATCCCCAATGGTTTCCACAACATGAACTCCTCATCTGTCAATCAAAAGTTGAAAACCATCATCTTCAATTATAAAATTTTTGCGGCTTCTATTGAAGTATTGGATGCACACACATTTCTATCATAAGTTGGACCACTATTTGCATCATTTATAGCAAGGTTTTTGATTAAAAGATTGGCTAGGGGCATGATTTAGTCATGAAACTCCCATTTCTGGCCGTGTCTAGAGAAAGGTTGTACTTATAGTCGATCCCATTGTAGAAGATGTTTGATAGATTTCCTTTGGAGAAACCATGGTTTGGACAGTACTTTGTGTACTCCTTGAATCTTACCAATACTTCATAAAAGGATTCAGTTTGTCCTAGTTGAAAACCCTAGATTTTTCTTGGAATAGAGCTCGATATTTGCTTATCGTAGAATTAGTTTAGGAAGGCTCCTTTGTATTCGTCCCAAGTAGTGATTGAATGAGGTGGCAGAAAATTTATACATCTAAGAGCATCATCATTTAGTTAGAATGTAAAGAGCTTGCACTTGAAGGAGTCTGCTGGAATTTTGTTTGTGTACGTAGTCCTACATATTTCCACAAAGGTATCTATATGATCAAGAGGATGCTCATTTGGCAATCCATGAAATTGATTTTTTTTCATCAATGATATGACCTGATGCTTAATCTTGAAATCATACCTTTGTGGTTGAAGAGGATAAATTTTGTTCATATCCAAGAAGAAAGCATTGGAAGAATCATATCCCAATCCCTTGAGGTGAATGATTTTAAGGCAAGCCTTGTTGAGTTAAGGCTTGAAATAGTTGTGGGAATTTTTTTTATCCCACTAAATTCTTAGATATAATTTGTTGTTGATTATCCAGTCGAATGGCTATATTTCCTCTTTCGGATTGATTTGGCGCATTTGGGGCAACACCAAGAGGTCCTTTTGGGTTTCCTTCGACTCATTTAACTCGAGCATAAGCAGCAATTTTGACTTGGGGTTGAGGAAGAGGAGCATAGGCGATGACAAGTCTAAGGCCAGCAACCTCTTCTCCTTGTCCAACGAGAATGGCCGAATAATCCACGAGAAGTGTTTGTCGGTGAGGAGTATTCTGGTTTGGGTTGTCCATAACAGCTAATCTTTCTTTCTTTTGTCTTCTTACGGTATTTTTTATTGAAAAAGTAGGTGGATTGGCTGTTGATGGGTCGTATGTAAGAGATCTCCTTTGCATAAATCAAAAACTAAAAATGAACAAGACGTAAAACTGGACATTAAATCGTTTTAGACTAAAATCAATGTAAAATTTTGTATGTAACAAATCAAGTCCCATAAATGGTTCCAGAAAAGCTTGATACGTCTCAAGTTTTCACCCAAAATGGCACTATAGCTAGAAGGGCACAGCGTAGTTGTAGTACTTCATGTATCGAATCCACAAGGACTTGGATTGTACACTATGAATCTCAGGATAAACTTAAGTTAAAACAGAAAAATAAAATGTTTTATGAGTAATTAAATAAATGACAGTAGTGAATGACAATGTAAAAAATTGAATCAATTCGGAAAAGATTTAGGCGAATAGGAAATTCGCATAGAATCAAGCATCAAAGCAACCGTAATGTCTAGGGACTATAATAAAGGAACGTGTAAAACTCGAAAACACTAATTTAGGTCCTCTCCACTTTCGAGGCTCTAGATTATATGCTTAATCAACCATGGGACTCATCTTGCGTTGGTCATTGGAAAAGGTAAACATCCATTATTTGGATTAAGTTCCATAAGTTCACTAAGCCAAGGCAATATACTTTTGAAGACTCTTTGCATCGTAGCTTACCAATGATTAGTTACAAGTGATTTATCAAGCTTACGAAATCTAAACCTACTTATGATCAAAATTCGAAATGCGAGGTAAAGAAATAATGCATTATTATCAACCTAGAAAAAAAACAATAGGGATCCCTAAACAAACACTAGGAACTTATGATGACTTGATGTCTATGAAATGCGTAAAATCTAACAACTGAACTAATCAAACATGAAACACAAAATACAGCAGCAAAAACTCAAGGAAAACATCATGTATTAAGAGTAGGAGTTTAGAAATCTTCTCTATAATGAAGTACAAATCGAGATATCTCCAAAGAAACTCTTAGAACTTGAATAAAAAATAAAATCCCTAAAAGATTTGACGGTTTGTCTAAAATTTGTGCCTTCCTCTTCCCTATAGGCTAAAAACAAGTATTTATGATGCTAAGTCTTTCTTAGGTCATCATTGGTTTAGTCGGTTTTGACGAAATTGAAATTTATTAGCTGAACCAAAAAGATATCAAGTGTTTTATGTCTCTGACAATGAATCTTATTTCCACCAGTCTGTGCCAAAAATAAACTCCAAAAGGAGAATAATATGCACACAAACTAGTGGGAATGAACTTGTGCTTCTCTTGCTTCAATTCGGAGGCAAACATACATGTCTCACCTTAAACGGTTGTAACTTCTTGGTCCATGCTTCAAATGACTTTAAACTACTTGCATTTCATAACTAACTCAAAATTTTATTTCCTGTCCAAATTTCAGTTCAATACAATGAAGGCAAGACCTTTGTTAAAGGCAATTTTTACGATGTTGAGAATCTGTCCAGATTGATAAGATAACAAACTCAAGCACTTGAGCTTCCATCTTCTTGATCCGTTCTTGAATTAACAAGCATAGTGAAGTGTGTCATGAAGTGTATAGCTTGTCTGATGGTGAGTCCTTCATGAAACTTAGATTTGTACCAGAGTCCGTAAACAACTCACCGTCAGACAAGCTATATCACTTGATGAAGCACTTCAGTGTGCCTCTTAATTCACACCAACAAAAGAGGAACTAATAACTTTGGAACTATGTTACAAAGAAAACCAATTCCTCACCACGATACAGTCCAAAAAAATAATAAAATAACTAACCGGTAACGGAAGGTCAACGTAAAAATTCCTTCAATGTTAGCATTCCGTCGCAGCTTAAGAAATTAAAGTTTTACCCCTCCACCTTTATACCTTCCATAAAAAACTCGAAAATTCCATGGAGGATTGTCAAATCTTTAGAAAAAGGTAGGCCTAGAAGTTAAATCTAGTAAACTATATGCAAGCGGACCATGAAAAGGAGGAAATGCACATAAGGTTAAACCAAAAACCACTCTAATTTCCCAAACCACGCAGAGAAACAGTATACGTGAGGAAAAGGGTGCAAACTCGCATCCGCCAGCTCCTAGAAGTGGGGCGACTTAATCTTCTAATAGAGGATGCTATATGAAGCATTTGATGCACGAGCAACGACCCAATATTTGACCTCAATAAAAATAGCAAACTTTCATTTTGGTAGGGTCCTCCCCCATAATAAGCATAAGCGGCGTACGATTGGAACCCCACTCATCAAACAAGTAGACTTATCTAAGAGGTGTTTCCGAGAATCAATAAGTTCGATAGAAGCTCACCAACAGCCAAACAGAACCCCCCGAACAATCCCAACCATTACTAGAGACATAAGCCAAGTGATAGCGTTACATAGAAGTGAAGCTCACACGCTTGATTAATCACATGGCGACAATCTAGTAGTCCTACTTGATGTCAGCGACATCGATCTTTCTAGGGTAATGATCCACATCTGGAGTTTGGTAGATCTATTATTCTACAATACATTAATGAGAATGGGAATAAGAGAGGACTAATTAATCCTTGCATAACTCAACTCACTAGCTTCGCCAGAGAAACCACCAACTGCATCAGAACACTCGCTCTCGTACACCGCCAAGGCGAAACACGAGTAGTCCACGTACTAGTAGATAGACTTGCACCATTTTACATGATTCTAGGTATACTAGCTCCATAGCATGAATGTTATACCTTCTACCTACCACAAATGTGTCAAATTCCAAACCAAAAACGAGACATGAACATTCCACAATAGCCAAAAATACTCGTGAATGTGCTACCTGAATTCCTGATAGTTATCTATAGAATCCACATCTGCATTTTTAAAATAGAAATTTAACAAAAAGGACGGTCTCATATAAGGTCCACATAAAGAGATGATCACTCATGTCTACATTGACGAAGCCCATTCTGAAGGACGTCAATTAATTAGAGCCTAGCTAAGCGGTTCAATCATGAACATGCTTATAGCCTTCTTGAAAGACGACACTACCACATTCACTTGGTCCACCACTAATATTACGTCAACCCCAGCTACAAACCCATAAAATAAAAAATGCTGTAAACTCGACCTAGATCGAGTTCAAGGCTTAAATGACGAGGTGGAAAAACGACTGGGAATCCGTTTGAGTAGCAAGGCAAAATACGTGGATTGGCCATTCTAGTAATAGTCAAAAAGAGAACGAAAAATGGAGAGTATGCATCGACTTCATTGACCAAAACAAGGCGCACCTAAATGATAATTTTTCACTCCTGTATATCAACCATTGGGTCAAAGCAACAACCGGTCAGCTATTACTATCCTTTATGGACGACATTTCTATGTACAATCAAATTATGATGCACCAAGAAGATCAAGAAAAAACTGCTTTCATCACCTAAAGGGGAACTTAGTGCTACAGAGTGAGGCCATTCGGCCTCAAAAGTGCAGATGTAACATACCAATACTTCAAAAACGATCATGTACAACAACTTCATGATTGCTTTAAGATCCTAAATCGTCATGGAATGAAACTCAATCCAACCAAATGTCCCTTTAGGGTCGTATCTCGGAAATTCTTAGGATACCTCTTAATTTAAAGAGGAATCGAATCGAATCCAAACCATATAACAACATTTCTAGAGATGTTATTTCTAGATACCATAGGTAAGATATTGCACATAATTGGCCGCATTGCAGTCTTGAAAAGATTCATATTGTGAATACATAAAGAAAATAAGTTCGAGGAAAATGAACTAGCATTCTAACAACTCAATCTTCCAAGTGTTTTTTGGAGAGATAAATTCCATACTTGTTAACAGAGAAGATTTCTTTAGTCTTGATCTACTCTAGGATGTTTTTCTCATTGACTGCTTGTTGTTTTTGTGCTCCATGTGTACGTAGTTCATTAATTAGGTTTATTGGCTTCTCGTAGAGACCATGTTATCATAAGATGCTAGTATTTGAATAGCGATTCATATAATGTTTGTCTCGGTTAACATTGATGCATTATGACTATTTTCTCATCTAGTAGTTTGTCCATAGGTAGATTTTCATTCCACAAGCTTGTTAAATCACCTGAACTAAATCTTTGACAAGCTGAGTTACAAGGAGACTTCGAAAATAGATCGCCTTGGCTCTTTGAACTTATCGAAACCTGTGTCCATATAATGCATGCTAATTTAATTCAAGGCCCTATGAAAGTCGAAGTCCCTGAATATTTAGTATTGAATCCCGAACCTCAAAATTGGACAGGATCTAAATTAGTGTTTTCTAGTTCTAGATGTTGCATATTTCTAATCCCTAACAAATCGGTTTCCAGATGCATGATTCTCTGTGAATATCCTATGTGCCTAATGCTTTTTCCCATTAATTTACATCCTTTTAATTTTTTTAAGTTGCAGTTTTTTACATCTAAACACACCAAACAACCTCTTTATTTTTTGTTTAAGCTTAAAATAATCTTCAAACCTGTAGTGTAAGATTTTTGTTCTCGTGGGATAGATAATCTGAAGTAATTCAACTACGTTGTTCACTTGCAGAAGTAGTATCTTTTGGGTGAAACTTGTTAGCTATCACCTCACCTTTTAATCTTAGAGTCTTTTGGAGTGAATGAATGACTCAAAATACTCCTTAGAACATGTACAAAGTACTACAAAAAATTGGTTAGTTCCTTACTTGGCGGGAATAGTTTGGCTGGTTTGCAAAAATTGCTAGGTTTGAGAATCCTTTTGGCTTCAAGTGTGTGCTTTGTGTGCTGAACGTCCAGCCTTGAAAAACATCTTAGTTTGATGTATTTATGATTATTTGGGAGCTAGTTCTTTAAGATCTTTAGTGATGCAAATCTCCCGAGGAGTAAGCATTCTGAGTTGATAAAGGATAAATGATGGAGTCTTAAATCTAGAGAATGAACTCTTTATTTGATAAAAGATGACTTGCTTATAGAGAATTAACTCAAGCAGTCGATGTTCAGAAGCTGGACAAAGGATTCACATAATTTTTGAGAAGATGACTTTCGCATAAAACTTGAATGAATTATTCTAAAACTAAGAAAGCGTTTATGTAGAAAAGAACACAGCTAGGGTTTTCACAAATAACAAAACAACAAGGAAATAAATATAAAACTTAGAAATAACGCTACAAATCGAAACATTAAGTCTTGTTCTTGTTTTCTTATCCAATCAATTCCTTGGTTTGAGCTCTTGACCAGAATTTATCAATGCATTTGGAAGGTCTCTAGAAACATATTCCTTCAGCTGTTTGGTATATTCTTTCGCATCGTAGTAGATTTTCGCATTGCCGTCAGATTGATATATTATTCGACCATATAAGTGTATATTTTCGTTGCGCAAACTTTGGAACCTAGGGTTGCATCATCCCCTCCTCCTTTAAAAGGATTTGGCCTCAATCCGGTTCTCCTACTGCTGAACAATCGCATTGAGTGTGACCTACATCTCCATAATACTCCATAGTATACATGCATTGAACGAGGCACGGAAGGACCGAACGGACCAGAAATTACTTCTCTCTATTTTTTTGTTTATAAAGAAAAGAAGATGAAAGGTAGAAGATGGATAAAGAAGATGGAAAGATGAGAGAATGATAGAAAATGAATACGAACTCAGAGTGCTGCTCTGATACAAAATGATGCAATATTTCTTGGGAGGTTCGTAGATTTTCGCATTGCCGTCAGATTGATATATTATTCGACCTTATAAGTGTATATTTTCGTTGCGCAAACTTTGGAACTTAGGGTCGCATCATCCCCTCCTCCTTTAAAAGGATTTGGCCTCAAATTCAGTTCTCCTACTGCTGAACAATCGCATTGAGTGTGACCTACATCTCCGCAATACTCCATAGTATACAGGCATTGAACGAGGCACGGAAGGACCGAACGGACCAGAAATTACTTCTCTCTATTTTTTTTGTTTATAAAGAAAAAAAGATGAAAGGTAGAAGATGGATGAAGAAGATGGAAAGATGAGAGAATGATAGAAAATGAATACCGAACTCAGAGTGTTGCTCTGATACAAAATGATGCAAGGGAGGTTCTTAGTCCCTTGAGCTTTGGGAGGTTTTTGGTCCCTTGAACTTTCTGAACAAATAAATGGAAAATTTTAGATCTGCTTATGAGTTGGTTTCTGCGAGTTTAAGGAGATAGATTCGATGGTTCGAGGGTTGGATATAAGTGTTTCAGATCTAGAGAATGAACTCTTTGATTGATCTTAAACAGAAAAGGCTCTTGGAAAATGAACTCCTTAGAAATCAATTCGTTCAAAGATGAACAGAGATTCACAGGTTTGAGAAGAAAAAGAAATTTCATAAAACTTGAATGATCTAAAAGTCTGCAGAATACAAAGTATAAGTAGACTAGTTTCCCTAGTGTTTTGCGAAAAAACTTAACCAAAAATAAACCTAACTGCCGAAAATATTAAACCAAAAATAAAACTAGAATCAATTAAAATATAAGTTTAAAAACCAATATGGAAAGTAGAATAATTAATCAGCTTGGTCGAATCTTCTTTTCCTTCCTGAACTGATTTCGAAATTGGTTCAAAGCAAACAAATGCAGAAATTCGATTCTGGAGCTTCTTTGCTTGGGATCTTGTAATTGGACCATTAGATAAATTGATTGGATCTTGTTCTAACGTTGTCTGATCTGAATTCGCCAATTTAAGGTCCTCTCCATCTTCTAGTTCTTCATCACTCTCACTCAGCTCCACTTCAGCTCCATGCTAAGTCCTTATTGCATCATTTAGTTTGGTAATGATACGGCCACGAAAATGCGAAAAACGGGCGTTCAAATGGTGTTCTAGGCTACATACTCGTCCATGTGGTGGTATGTGTGGTCGTGTTTGGGAAATGGATGGTCAGATGGTGGAAAAGGCAAGGGAGATATTAGAACCTGTTGGCAGAAACTCTAGGACCAGAGTTGGACAGGAAATGCATCGCGGCCGGTGGTGGAGGAGATGTGGCGCGATTGGTTAGAGATTGTGAGGCTTGAGACTCTTGCGCGGCCGGTGCTAGAGTTCCCATGAACCGGTGTTGGAGCAGACTTAGGCATGTGGAAGAGTGGAGCTGGTACCGGTTGGGCCTGGTTTTTTGGCATAAACCGATCGTGAAGCTCTTTGGTCCGGTGTGACGTTCCGAATGATCCGAATGTATTCGGATTGGATTTTCTCCAATATTCACCATTCCAGAATGTGTTCCGACGAAGAACAGAGTATAAAAACATTTATCAAAAGCTTATATCATGAAAATTAACAAATATTAATCCTAGGATCTTATTCTAAAACTCATATGAAAACAAAAATTTAAAACGGATAGAATATGGGTTGCCTCACATAAAGCGCTTGTGTAAAGTAATTAGCTCGACCCATGGACATTTTTAATTATGAGGATGCTCAAATAGGAGGTTTGTGACTTCCTTTCCTCGTGCTTCCAATGATTCAGCGAAGATCTTCAATGGGTTCCAAAGCTTTCTTCTTCGGTTCATTGGAATGGAATAGAGATGAGACTCTGAAATCTTCTTGGATGTAAGTAAAAGGGTGTTGCTCTTCTTGAAATGACTTCTTGTTGATATTGATGAACTCCATAGTCTATTTAGAGCAATACATAGCAACTCCTAATTCTTCGAAAACTTCTTCTTCAGTTCTTAAAATTTCTTCATGTTAAAGAACAAATCGAGTTTTTTTGCTCGATTTTGTAACTTGGATCCTTAGGGTCCTTATCCAAGGCGTTTAATACACCAAATTTGGAGTAATATTTTGCTGGATAACCCTTGAATCACGTGGCAAAACACCTTCCTTGCTTCTCTTGTGATATATCTTCAAAGCGTGTTAGTACTGGTATTATTTCTATACGTTTTTTCATATTGATTCAAGGAAAATGCATAAACCATAAAACATAGCTCTTAATGCTTGAATTTGATGAGAATTATTGGGAGTAATTTGAGCTTTGGGAAGTCCCCTTGGCTTAGATAGAGTAAGACAATAAAGCCTAAAGGCAGCAGAATCCCAAATAGGAGGAAGTCGGACGTCATAAGAATGTCAGAAGAAAGAAACCGGCCGTCTCTTATCTGATAGTCAATATCTTAATAAAAAAAAGAGATTAACATGAAATTCTTAGGTTAATTACAATGTTTACTAGTTCTAAGGGGATTAGGACTAGTTTTTATGTATAAATATCAAGCTTAGGGGTTATGGAGAGGTATCCAAAAACACTAGGCAAAGATACCAATAATACTCATCGTCTTTTTGATCCTTTAATGGCTTTCTTTAAACAATCCACGAAGAACTTCTTTACTTATATTCTTTCAGTCATACATGATTAGAAATTCTCTCGTTGCTTCCCTAGTACTTCACAAAGAATATCCCCAAAATCATCCCTAACAAGAATCATGGCCTATCTCATCCATTATCACTTGGTAAAGTGTTGGACATCTTCCCTTGATTTCATCGGTTTTGTTGCAAATTCACATATTTTTTTTCCTTTTAGCTTCATGTTCTTCATAAGAAGATCATTGTGAATCCTTTTGACTTTGAAATCAAGGTCCACAATGTCTTAAGTATCAGTCCTTGCAAGCTCTAGACATGCTTCACTTGGTATGCAAATGTTCTTTCAATTGATGCCACATTCCAAGTTTCTTCAGTTTCTTCGGTTTGTTGATCTTCTTAGGAATAGGCTGGATCTCTTTCCTTGATAGCCTCAGGTATTGCAATTAGAGAGTCTTCAAGGGACTTAAAATGTCTGGTTTTAGATTTAAGCTCTCCAAACTTGTCTTTTAGGTCGAATTTCATGTTGTAAAGCTTTGTTTCAAACTTTTGCTCCACTTCTCTTCTATGTTAGATGAATTGTGCCACCAAGACTTCAAGTAAGGACTTGAAAAGCTCCATTGGCACGTGATAATGAACATGAGAAAGGGTAGGGTGTGGCCCGCTAGAGGTATGTTGTGATAAAAATTACAGAAATCTTCAATTTTCAATGCTCCGGTGATCTCTTTGAGGTGTTGCTCGTCTTTGCTATACTTTTTAATGATTTCCTGAAATGTTTGAGTCTAGAAAACATACCACAATGGTTTATCTAAGGCGTGATCATTTCCCTTGATCATGGGTTCTATGGATGTATAATCTCAGCTCTTCAAGGTCTCTTCATAGATAATCTGTCTTGAGATGAGACTCAACTCTTCTTTGATTTGAATTTTGTTGATATTTAATGTGCTATAACTCTATAAAGACGTGGCCATGTTGAGGTTTGACCTATTTTCTCTTGGGTTTCACTTAAAAAACAAAGAGAAAAAGTTATTTATATTAGAAAAAGGAAAATCCTAATCTAAAAAGGAAAAAGGAAAAAGGATAATCATATCCTAAACTAAAAGATAAGACCTAGGGAGCACGAAATTTTAAGTGATCATAATCTAAATTTAAGTGTTAATATATCAAAGAAATAACAAAAAGAAAAATCTAAGTTCCTAAGTTAGTAGAAAAATCAAAATCCTAGACTAGAAAAAACTGAATTTACATATAAGAAAAAGAAAGAAAACATTTTGTAGACTAAATGCTAGATATAAATCCTAAGGCAGAGACTACTACTCCCAGGAACCGGCGCCAAAAAATAGATGTGGGTTCAAGTTTTACCCAACTGAAACCAAGTTTCAAGTGTATAGCATTCGCAGTAATACTTAGAGATCGAATCCACATATTCTAGAGTTTCACACTTAGGACCCATTGAGTTTGGATTAAGCTAAGAATGAAATATGTAGGGGGTTGTTATGTTTTTATTTGGTTTTTCTTAAGATTTAATTATGCAAAACGAAATTGTATTCTATATGGCAATTTACAAAGGATAGATCAATGATGAATAGGCATCAGACAAGCAGGAAGTGTTTAACAAGCAAACAAGATACTGAAATCAACTAGGACATAATGCTTCGATCTACAACACATCCACAAATATAGATCCTCTCCACCTTCGAGGTTTGAGATTCAATGCTTTAATACCAAAGGACATGGACTTTCGTACAACCTTAGAAATAGATAAACATGCATTAATTCGATCAAGACTGATTTTTCCCGATTCTAATAGGTGTACTTACGTAAGGCAGCAAATAGAAAGGCTCATCAAATACTAGTTCTAGCGGTAAGTCAAGCTTTTGAACTGCATACCACTATTGATCTATTCACAAACCAGCTTTGTATGTTAATAGCATTAACAAATGAGCAAAAATGATAACGTTGTTGATAAATCCTAATCGATTAAATTTCTAATTCAAGGAAGCTCTTAAACTCAATATTACCTACTGTCTAACATGAAAACTAACTAACAATATCATGTAAGCAAGATATCATAAAGAACATCAAGCATTCATAATCATCAAGGGAGAGAGGAAAAGATAAAATCGAGTTAATGGAAAAAAGAATGTTGTATTGATGATGAGATGGATCTTTGGAGGCTATAAAGGTCGCGACCCCAAAGGGTGTCGTCCCTACTTCCTAAGAGTGTTATACGACCTGAATCTAAGCTAAATCTACGAAATTAGGAGGCTAAAAACATCTATATATAGTGCTTCTTTAATTAGGTCATAATCATGTAGAACCGGGCCTTAAGACCTCATAATGTTTGGGCTTCATGTCCAAGGATCTTAAGTTGAGTTCTTCTGCTTTAAAAGATTTGGAATAGATCCACTTGGGTCTATAGAATGTCTGGTTCGAAACCCAAATGGTTTCCTTTGGTTTTGGCCATTCTATGCAACCTTAATATGCGAGACAGTTGGACCAGTTTTCAGTAAAATTGGTGTAACTCTTTGTCCACTACTCTAAATGAAGTGAAACAACTTGGAGATGAAAAGTAATTAAATTTTGTAGCTCCTATCTTAACTTTATCAATATCCATTGAGGGAAAGATCTTTGTCTTGGATGATACTTTTGATGCTTAGAAACTGTCAAAAAACTGACTTTGGATACAATTAGCTCCATAAAGCTCCAAAATGTATTTTTTGACCTTAAATAACTTGAAACACTACAAATACAAGAAAACTACCTCCGATTGCATAAATTTGTGTAAATACACTATAAAAAAAATCCAAATCCATAGGAAAAGTTGTAAAATAATGTTGTTATCATCCACATATGAGAAGAGCATGTCAAACAAAACCTATCATCAATACAAGCAAAACATTGGTTTTGCTGAGACGCACTAATTAACAATTAAAAAACTAGCCCTCGTCATGGTTATATCCTATCGAAAGCTATGGTCATACTTTCAGTCATACATATTATGTGATGAATTTATGACCGATTCACATTATTCTCTATAGTTTAATTCAGATCACACGACTAGCAAAATTACAAGTTTTAACAGACTTCATTGTCGAGGTAACACTCGTCCAATACACTAAGCCGATGTCCAAAATATGGTTACTATATGTCGATATAGCTTATTTTGGACAAGAGACCGAGATTTGTATAAAACTAGCTTCCCCTACAAGTGAAGTTATATAACAATCTTTCTGATTCAATTTTCAGCCTCCAACGAAAAAACAGAGTATAAATCTCTCATCGCATTGGGTATCAGCGTCCACAAAATTAACACCTTTAGTTATTCCCAACTCGAGACAAGTCAATTTCGTGGGATCACAATGCAAAAGAAGGCCACATTGATGTCTACCTCTAGGTAGTCTACGACCTCTCGTAGTAGTCCTTAGATCAATGAACAAAGCACCTTAGATCAATGAACTAGGGACCTCTCGTAGTAGTTCGAATTCACAGGGATCCCTCAAGGACAAAGCACCTTAGATCAATGAACTAGAAGCGCTGGCTATGACCTCAGAAGGATCTCTCAAGCATAAACCACTCAGATAAAGAGGATTATACAAGTTGATGGTATCGAGAAACCACATACAGACCTAAAAAAAACAGAATGCAATAAACACTATCAAGACCCGTTCCCAAAGTCGGAGTGAACCCAAAAAAGGACTACTCGGCACCCAAAACAGTGCGACCTAGCCCTCCAAAACCACTTGGGACAGAAACGAGGACCAACCTGATGGTGAGCCTAAAAAAATCCATGGTGACGCAGCCAGTCCATATGGTGTTGTAATTGACGAAGTTGGGGGAGAACTTGGTGAATATGAAACATAGGAACCAAACGATGAAAGTTGCGTTCTAACATTAGACTGGTGAACCACCATTGTGGAGTACATCTATAATGTTGCTCTTCCCCCCCCCCCCCCCNAGAAGCTCGAGCTCTCAATGTCAGAAGTGCAAGATTTTGCATAATCTTCCAGAAAATTTATAAGCCGAATGTGTCATGGCCTACCTATGGAGGACGAGCTCTGGTTATTTGAATCAAAAGACAAGAATTTTCTTTGTCAAAGATGGTAGATGACTGCAAAGCAAATTCCTTAAAATTCGACAAATACGAAAGAGACAAACCCATTATAACAGTTCTCAGTTAACGGGCGAAGTTTTTTTTAGAATTTTGCGGGACTTGCAGCATAAATCTTACATATTTGACTCCTTGTTTTCCCCATGGAAACGATCACACTGAGGCCACTAATAAAAGATTTTTGAACAACGTAAGAAAACGGTTGGAGTCAAAAATGAAATGATGGGTTGACAAGCTTCACTGAGTACTTTGAGTTTCTCGAATAACACCTCACGACGTATCGGTCTTAACCCTCTGGCGAACTTTATCCCCTCTAAATGAGGAACTTGATTCCAAAATGATAGAGGACGTACTGGACATGATACAAGAATGTGCGACCAATCCCAAATCCGTGTCCAATAGTACCAACATGCCATTGTTCGCTACTACTTATCCAATATAAAACCATAACAGTTCAAGGTAGGCGACCTGGTCTTGCAGAAAGTGCCGAAAAAGAGGACCAAGCTACAAAACTCAGAACTAATTAGGAAGATATGTAGAAGATGTATGAAGCAGTTCGCAGCGTTGTTTACAAACTTATAAAAATTCAAGATTAATAAACCTAATTTGAGACTTTGGTATTACATGAATCTCAACAATTACTATCACTTGTACCTAAGGAAAATTTAACCTAGGATATAGCTTGATCCCTAGCAGGGTTTGTTGGCAGCTTAAATTACGTAGGCAAGTCGATTTACTTTATGCTAAGCTAACATTTTTTCAAAAAAAAATGAATATATATCGAACTATGATCTAGCTTGATCCCTAGATGACTATGTAGTTAGTTCGATTTACTTCGAATTAGCTAACAATTTTCTAAAAGCAAAAAAATAAAAAGAAAAACTTTCCAGCTATCAAGCTTAGCAACCAATTTTTCTATATTCTATTAAGCTACGCTTCAACTCGAGTCTTAAAACAGGAATGAATCTATGATATAAAAAAAAATTTACCCTGTTCACCTTTAAAATAATCATAATCATCTCAATAAAAAGGTGGGGGAGGGGAGAGGATAACCACAAATCATGGCTCTTTCCACGAATATCTAAAAACACGATCTACAAGGTCGAGATCTCCTAAAATGGTCTTTAAACACAAGGTGTGATACCCCCATCATGGCTGACCGAAAATGACACAGATGTGGCTCCCAAAAGACCCACCCTAGGTTCCCAAACAAATCTATATTTCTTGAACAAACTATCCGAGAACACCAACTATCATTTCAATAATCACTCTAAGCTCTTCAACCTGTCTAAGTAATGACTATAAGTTGACGCATCCAGACATGGTGGAGACTTATAATTTACAATAATCTTTTATATCTATATACATAGTAACTTTTATAACATCTTACTCAAGGTTATATTTCATCCTAGTTCCTAGTGCCTAACAATCTTATTTTACAGTATATACATCAAAAGAATCACTATAAGGAAAACATAATAATTTGTGATGGTCTTTCACCCCAAAAAGAGAAAGTCCTCGGGTCTAATAGTCAGTCTTACACACAAAATAGATGTGAGTAACTAAATTACTTATTGAGTCAGATTTTCCTATCCGCTAGACATACAATCCTAAACCTCAATCAACATGGCAATTCAAAGAAAAACGCAAGTATAAAAACGCAATCTAGACTTATAGTTACTTAGCCTAGGATTTTATTTGAACACATTGCTTCAATATTTCTTGCATCCACCATATATTTATATATAACTAATCTCCTAACCAGAAAAGGCTAAATGATACTGGCATAGTAGTTTAATAATTTCATTTTCGCCAAAAGACATGAAGCATGAAACATACGGCACTGCATAACTGCATCATCATGTATTACAAGTCCATGGTAACGAACCAATATTTTTGTGTCGTTATGTCCTTGAACCGTCCACACGCCATCACGCATTAACCAAGTCATGTACATTGGGAAGTCGTGGGTAGCATGCTTATAAGGGTTACCATATATTTCTTTATTTTACCTCATGAGTTTAGTATTAGTCGTTTCTCTAATATCAATTGTTCTATAATTTTTCTAAAGCGATTAAACATCAATTGGACTAGACTTGTCACGAGTCTAGTCGCTCGTTGGGCGACTAGACTTGCTGTTGTTCGTATTGCTCGTATTTCCAAAGCGAATTGGTTATCCGTTGTTTATGGCGACTTCTTATCGCTTCGAAACTTGTTTATTGAGATTTCTCGGAGGTTTCGGACGTTTATTTCTATTTTCTTGCGTTAAGTGACTAGACATTGCGAAGCGATTGCCTATGGTTGGCTAGACGCGGAGCTTCGACATTTGGTCGAGAGGAAATCGATTTAGTGAAAAGAGCCTCGGAATTGATAATCCTTTTACGATTTACGTTCCTAGAAGAGAGACAATGTTTCCGTTACGCTTTTTAGGCATCGATTTCGAAATGATCGTTTTTGACCCCAACACCATGTAGGGCTTATGTGGGCAATAAACGACTTCCTTGCGTATGGGATGTTGTTTGGCTGGACAAAGCACGGGCGGTTTCTTACCCTTACTGTATCCATCGTACCGACGCATTCCAACTAAATCATGGTAGGAAAACAAGTTGGTTTGATTGTCACCGTCACTTACATCCTTACCGATGAAACAAAAGATTCTTTAGGAAGACCAAAATGGTGCATGTGCCTCCACCTGTGTATCTATCAGGCGAAGAGCTAGAAGATCAAATTGATCATTACGAATCTTTGTTTACAATACCCCAGGGTTGTAATTGGCATATTGAAAGTAACATGCCAGATGGATACCTAGACCACCACAACTGGCATAAGAAAATCATCTTTTGGGAACTTTCTTAATGGAAAGATCATGAATACACTTTTGAATGTGCAGGAAAAGACAAAAGACCATGTTAAGTCAAGGCGTGACTTAGCTGACATATGCTCAAGAAGTGAGTTGCACATCACACATGATGCAAAAGCCCCAATTCCTATTTTCCGATTATCTACGACGAAAAAGTCAGCGTTTTTTAAATGGGCAGCATCCAAAGTGAAGTTCCCTGATGGGTTTGTCTCTAACCTATCGAGCTCTGTTGAGCAGGGGAATCGATTTGCTGGTATGAAAAGTCATGATTTTTTTATATGTTTATGCAACGACTTTCCCTTTTGCATTCGCATAACTTCTTCCAGCAAATGTTCACGAAGCAATTGCAGGTAATATACATGTTTATCTTA
This sequence comes from Anastatica hierochuntica, assembly GCA_900406275.1. Lineage (NCBI taxonomy): Eukaryota > Viridiplantae > Streptophyta > Magnoliopsida > Brassicales > Brassicaceae > Anastatica > Anastatica hierochuntica. Next base: position 36,852 of record OVAN01001503.1, read on the forward strand.
CATTTGATACATCTGCTCCAAGCAGCTTGAATTACATATTTTATTTGAATATACTTTACATTTTCCAAGAATTGGAATATTTGTTCGTGACCTTTGCACGAGGACTCTAACCGAAGATGGAATTGAGAAACTTGATGCCAACATTCCAATATTGGTGTACAATAAAGAGAAAAAATATTGCCCCATCACTTTTTGATGTTATGGAGCACCTCCCTGTACATCTCCCACATGAGGCGGCACTTTGAGGTCCAGTTCAATTAAGATGGATGTACCCGTTTGAACGTTTCATGAAACATCTGAAAACGAAAAGCGAAGAATCTCACAAAAGTTGAAGGTTCTATTGTTACAGGAAGTTTGACAATGCAGGGAGTTTGACAGAGGAGACATCTCACTTCACTTTATTCTAATTTGCTCCTATAATTCATACACGGAAAAGAGCTGCGCGACATTATGACGATGGTGGTGAGGTACCAACTTACGCAGTGGATGGCGTTCCAGACATATTTTGTCATGTTTATCGTCTTAGTGGAAGAGTAAAAGAGGAATGGTGGGGTAGTGAAGAGGACTGCCATTGCGCTCACACATACATTCTTTTGAATTGTAAAGCATTTAGATCATATGAAAGGTAAAAAATTAGTTTGTTATACATTATAATTAAGCACTTGATTTATGTTGATAATTATATGATAATTAACTTGTATTTATGTGAAGTTTTTTTGTCACGCAAGTTCATGAAGCAATCAAGGGGGTCACAGACGATGAAATTGAAGACCGAAAAGCTAAACAGTTTGTGCAGTGGTTACAATGTCAAGTGATTTTGTTTATAAACATGGTTGCTATGAACAACTGAAATCTTATTTACCTAATTTACTAATGTATATGTTTACTTTTGAAAGCATTAGATTGAGTACGAGGATTCACCCTATCCGATGTGGTTTCACGAATTGATACAATGCCCACTAGAAAGGATAACAATAACCCAAATATATTTTACAAGAGGCTATGCATTCAACACATATGAGTATGGCTGACATCGGACCGGTGTCAACTATGGTGTATGCATAAGGGGGGATATTGATTTCTATAGGATAATATAGGAAATAATCGAGGTGACGTTCCCAGGTCTTTTGCAGCTTAAATGTGTCCTCTTTAGGTGCAAGTGGTATGATCCTACTGTTGGTAGAGGTGTGCGGGTTAACAGGTTCAGAGTTTTTGATGTTAACAAGGGACCAAGGTTCAACAAGTTTGAGCCATTTTATACTTGCCTCAGAAGCTGAGCAAGTAACTTTCATACCTTATCCCCGACTGAAAACAACGGGTATCAATTGGCTTTTTGTAATTAAGAAAGCCCCTTGTGGGTGCATTTTATGAGAAGAGGAATCTGCTCTACATAACGATACACCTACAGACATATCAATTCCGGAGCAAAGTACGGAAACGGTTCTACTTATTGATCCTCAAACTCGTGAAGTTGATGATTTACATAAGAATACCGAAGAAGCATCGTCAGACGTAGATGGATTTGGTAGAAGTGATTCGCCAAATGATGATATTGATGATATATGTTCGGACAATGACGAATGAAAAATATGTCAAAATTTATGTTGTACTATATTTTATTTCACTTTATAAGTCTTCAATTTAAGAATTTCGAATTTGCAACATTTTTTTAGGATATGCTGCGTACAAATTTGTCTAACGTTTAGAGAAGTTAAAAATCTATTACATTTTTACAAATAACTTGCATGAAGGATTCGAAGTTAAATCGTTGTTATTTACAACGATTTAACGAGTAATTCAATAACAATAGTCGCAAAAATTACGTTATTTCACGATCAATTAACGATGAAATGTACAAAAAAGGTTGTTACCTTTTCGAAAAATGTCGTTAAACTAGACTCAAAAATGACGTAAATCAGTTGCTAAGTATTTTTCAGATCTATAGCAAACAAATAGTTTCGAAATGGTTCCATCGTTGCGGATCCATTTCGGAAACTGTTCTTTCTTTTACAAAGAAAACCGTTTAAACGACTGCGTCCTCTATTACTAATTTCAAAACGTAAAATAAGTGAACTGACACAAAGCCGGTTCGAAAATGAGGAAATGAGGAAATGTAATTGTGAAATTTGTGGCAACGGGCTGAGGTTTTATAGTCCACGCAGATTCCAAATTCATTGTTAATTTGTTATTACATACAACTATTTTATGACGAATCTCATGTTAAGTAGTCACTAAATCATCATCAAGTTTTATGATCAAAGAACAATGATATGTAATAAGAATGTTATTTATAGTCTATGCGGATTTAAAAGAAAAGGGTATTCGTTGTTATTAGGTTGTTAAATAACGAGGATTTTACGATGAAAATATAAAATAGCTCGTTTTTTCCTCGTATGTTTGATACCCGAAACCCTAAACCCTAAACTCTAAACTCTAAAACAAAAGTTGAGTTTACTTTTTGGCGATATGTTATAAAAACTTATAACCATTTGAAAATAAACGACGTTACATCGTCGTAGCTAATGACGTTTTTACGACGAATCTTCACATTTTATCATTACATCATCGTAACTAATAACATTTTTACGAAGAATCTTCCTAATTCATCGTAAACACGTCGTCTAATTTCGAAAACCTAAACCCTCAACTATATATTAGAGTAAGCATAAAATTACATCTTCCTTTAGAAATGTACGTTGTTATATACACGATACTTAAAATCTTAACTCCAATTTAAAATTTTTGTTGATTCGTTCACAATTACATAACGTATAACATAAATATCAACAATATGGAGAACATATGCTAAGCAAATTTTGAAATATATAACTTATGATTGACGATGAAAGTGTCTACTTTTGATATGGTTTCTACACATAAATCAAAATACCATGTCCTTTGACAATTAAAATTTTTGTATTTGTAAAACTTTTTTCCATGGTCGCAGTAAAATATTCGTAATTTACAACGAATTAGCAACCAAATGTGGAAACCCTATACCCTAATATGTCAATCATCAATGTGGAAACCCTATACCCTAATAATAGCATACGTACAAAAAGTACAAAACAACGTAAATTCGTAGTAATATAACGACGAATTAACGAAAAAAGAAAAAAAAGAAACGTCGCTAATTTTTTGTTGACTCGAAATATTTCATTTTCCCGCAGGTGGGAAATGAAATTTATTGAACGACGATCTAATGACATTTCTTTTTCCTTTCGTCGTTTATTCGTCATTAATTCGTTGATCTAAATATATGGGACGAACCACATCCCCTTGTCATTCACTCCCAAAACCCTCTCTCTCTTTAAAAGAAACTCTCTCTCTCTCTCTAAAAAATCTCTCTCTCAGAAAACCAAATCTCTACAAAAAAACCGTCGCCAAACTCTCTCACACATCCTCCCTCAATTCCATCTCAATTCCATAAAAGGTACTTTTCAATTACCGTTAATGCAATGTTATAAATATAAAATATGATTTAGGTTTTGTATGTGTTAGGTATGAAATTTGATTTTGTTTGGAAATGAACTAGTTTTTGGAAATGATTAAGTTATTATAGTAGGTTAATATTATGAATATATATATATATATA
>OVAN01001504.1:0-40429 GCA_900406275.1 Anastatica hierochuntica
AAAGATCAAGAGAATCAACTTAGAGCATAAACAAAAGTGTTAAAAAGAGAGGTTTTTAAGCTAGAAGAAAGGTTGTTTTGTTCTTGGAACATAAGAGGTCTATTTGTACTAAAGAGAGAAGAGAGGAAGCCATAAAAAGGGCATTTTCGGCCAAATGTTGTCAGCCATCGACCTTGGAGGTCGATGGGAGCTTGCATCTGGTCGATGGGAGCTTCCCTTTGGCAGCCAAGGTCTTTGTTGCTGGAAAGGTGAGCAGCCATCGACCCTAGGTTGCTGGCCATCGACCTCCAGGTCGATGGGAGCTTCCCTTTAGCAGTTTTGATGGCTTCTTGCTCCTCTTTGATGCCTTGTTGATCCTCAACTCTTCCTTAGCCTTTTGCTCCTTTTTTTCTTTGATTTCTTAGCTCCAAATCCACCTTAAATTCATCCCTAGAGCCTCCATAGATCCATCCATATTTGCACCTATAAAATGCAAAGAAAATGCATGTAAATGCAAAATGTTCTTAAACTAGACTCTAGACTCAAACTAATGCATTCTAGGACTTAGATGCCATATATACAACCTAAAAGTGGATGAAACTAAGCTAAAATGAACCTAATTATGCTAGAAAATATATATACATCAGAATTCCAACCTTTATCTCATTACTTTGCTTTTCTTTTCCCCATCTTGAAACTGTGCATCTTGGACACCTTTCTAGCTTCTCAAACTCCTTCCAATATAGTATGCAACCATTCTTGCAAGCATGAATATTATCATAGCTGAAACCAAATATCTTAAGAAATTTATTAATTGCATCTATACTCTTTGGAAGAACATTGTCTTCATGTACCATATCATGAAGTAAAATAAACAGCTGATCAAAGTAGTTCTCAGACACACCACTTTTAACTTTGAATCTGTAAAGTCCCATAATTGGTGAAATCTTTGTGTATTTGATACAATCAAAGTAAAATGGAGTTTCAGTTTCTCTTAACTTTTTCCTAAATTCAGTTTCTTCTACTGTTTCATCATCATAATTTGCCTCTACCCCATTGCCATTCGTCTGATTTGGATCACCTTCACCCATACAGAATGTTGTCTTAAACAAATCAAATGCCCCACTTTTTCCTAAATTCAGTTTCTTCTAATGTTTCATCATCATCATTTGCCTCTACCCTCATTGCCATTCGTCTGATTTGGATAACCTTCACCCATGCAAAATGTTGTCTTAAACAAATCAAATGCCCCAGTTTCATATTGAAGTCCACTGACTTTTGTAGAATCTCTTTTTTCACCATGAATACCCTAGCAAGAACTCTTATACTACTTATCCATACCCCTAATAATTAGATAGTCAACTATTTTATCTACTAATTGATAGCGAAAATTGCGGCAATCTCTACAAGGGCATAACATTTCAGACATATTTCCCAATCTTCTTGCTGATGAATTCACGAAATTTTTTGCTCCTTCTGAGTACTCACGACTATTCCTACATGTTAAATCGGTAAATAGAAGTTGGCTTTTTTCAATCGGCAAATGCAAGTTAGCTCAAGAGATTTCAATTTATACCTTGGCAGCCAAATCCACGTCTTATCCATTTAGTCATGATGGAGATGGATCCGTTCTGAAATGATTTGCTCAAATCAAAGCTAGCGAGACAAAAGATGATTTGTTCTGAAATTTGTGTTAACCCTAAAAACGAGTGGTGTTATGAATCATTTTTTCTTTTCATTTTGCCGCGAATTCAGAATCTAAAAAATTAACGGTTCAAATCAAAGTTAGTGAGACAAATCAAATGGTGTAGGATTAATCACATCTGCAATAAGAAAAAAATGGCTCAGATCAAAGTTGGCGAGATATATCTAGCGGTGTAGGATTCGCCACGTCTGCAAACTCGGAGGTTACTACTCATTGGCTCATAACAAAATATATTAATTTTTTCCCTTTTAAATCCCAAAATTAATATATAAAATAGGTTATTAATAAAAATATAAATTAATTTTAAAAAATTACAATATCATACTTACACGAATCAATGATTAAAATTTTAAAATATTATTTCTTATAAATAAAATATTATTTCTTATAAATAAAAAATTATAAAATTAAGAACAAATACTATAAATCAGTGTTACAACAACCTAATTTATATGTTCATATACACTAAGACTTAGTTGTAGGTACAAAGAATTCAATCACCAATTCTTATATGATTTTTTATAAAATTAAGATTACAATATCATACAGTTGGGATAATTTTATTTTCCTTAGAGTCCGGCCATAGTCTAGACCAAGGAGACATTAACAAACACCCTAGTTGTAGGTGCTAACCAAAGCCATAGCCAAGGACACCATCGCCAAGCTGAGATCACAGCCGAGGTATGGCGGATATCCCCTTAGTCGGTCTAATATCTTAAGAGATAAGGACAAATGCCTTAATGAATCTAGGGAAATATTCCTTTTTTTAAGCTCAAAAATAGAAGTTATCCATAAAATATATAAAAATACTCTAATTCGAAAGATATAAATACAAAGAAAAGAATCCTAATTCAAGGATCCGAGACTTGACGCCCAAAAAAATACAAATTGTATTCGATCTCTCTTATCCAATAATAAAGAAGAATCGTTTTACAACTTTTTTGTTCATCTTTTCTCCAAAACCTTAAAAACACTTAACAAACTCTATTGTTCTTCTTCTCCATCGAAGAATCACCAAAAAAAACCCCAAACACATACTTTCACATAATATATAAATTTTAAAATATTATTTCTTATAATTACACAAATAGTAAATACTATTGTACTTATACGAATCAAGTTCTAAATTTTTTAAAAATTAATTATTGTATTTAAATTTTAATTATATTTCTTATATAATTTTAGGGTTTGACTCGAAGACATCAGGGTTTAGAGTTTTACCTTTAGGGTTTAGGGTTTCAACTTTAAGGTTTAGGGTTTTAACTTTAGGGTTTAGAGTTTTAATTTTAGGGTTTAGGGTTTTAATTTTAGGGTTTATGGTCTAAACTTTTGGATTTAAAATATTACATTATATTACATGTTTTATAAGAATTACATTATATTACATAATAATACATTTTATTACATAAGATAATATCATAATACAATATTACATAATATTACAAAATGTACCAAAATACATATCTTAACGTAAGTTTGAACTTGCACTACATAACTGACAATATAATAATCGGCTCTTAAGTTTGCACCAAAACACAATAACATTGTCTAAGTTTCAAATGAACATTAGTTTATCATTTGGCCATGCCACAGCTGAACCTATTGCATCAAAAATGGATTCAATCTCTTAATTTGACCTTCGGACCTTTTCATTACCAATTTATCTTTACCAATTCATCTTTACCACTTCAACCATAAACCATGTTTGCATATAGACCTAGGGGTACAAAGTGGCACAACTCTTTCGGATATGTTGAAGATACTCTTCCTTCAGCTACCTTACGTCCAGAGTTGCTGCAATCTAAAAGAATATACTTCTTTGCACTTTTGGTGGAACTAGTGCTACATGGACTCTACAACTCAAAGCCAGTTCCATTATCAATAAAAGATCCAACATCAATCAACAGACAAACAAATAAAATAAATTCATTTCAATAATATAACATTGCTTTTTTCTTGGCTGGTTTCGTAGGTGATGCTTTTTTCTTGGCTGTAGGTTTAGTAGGTGTTGCATCGGTAGTGGTTGTAGCCATGACTTCAACCTTTATGACTGGCCATGCGATTTTCTCGTTAATTGCATCACCAATCAAAAAAAAAAGTTGTTGGCCTCCACAAATGAGCATTATCATTAAACACCTTCGCAACTTCAATACTAACAGCATTTGGACCTCGTGGTATATTGTTAACCATCTCTTTGGAATGAGATGAGCACACTAGACATTCAGCAATAACCTCCTCGTCTTCATTAGTCCAATCATATATTTTGCATCTTCGAGTTTCACCTTCCTTGATTTGCTAAAATGTAAGAAGCTAATGATTAGAGATATATCCTGGATACTTCTGCAGAAGAAAACAAGATTGGAAAACTTTACCATGGATACATCTTGAGAAGAGATTTGATCCTTGTCCAAAATCGCTGTATCTATTGGCAAAGCTATTTTGCATTCCACAACTTCGTGAAGAGAAAACACATCTGTTGTAGGCCTCCAGAGAGAAGATTCTGAGCTTAATGCAGACTTAACAAGAACAATCACTGCATTAGGACCAATTGGTATACGACCAATTTTGTACATCGGTTCAGCAGAGCAGAATTCTCCTTCACCAACAACTACATCTCCTAAATCAGACCAATCTAGCATTTGTACTCTCACTCCTTCTTTGAATCCATAACTAGTCTCAGATGTTTCAGGATCACCATTTTTTTCTGAGAGACGGAAAAGGAATTCTTAAATGACATCGAACAATTTGACCAAATGTAATGAAAAGGATTACCTTCTTTCCAGCTAAGTCTTGGACCATGCACTTTAACTATTCAATCTCACTTTGCAAATCAGCAATCCCTCTGCCAAACCCCCTTACTCGTCCACGTTTGTCTTTTTCCATAATCTTGCTCACAACATCTTCCCTTATGTTATCAGCAGTTGATGTAGAGTCCATTTGACTATCACGTGACTATATTTGTTCATGGGAAAAACATTTATACACAAGATAATTCATTGATCATATTCCATTAATTATACACAAGATAACAAGTTCCAGAATTCTTACAATAGTCTCAACGAATTGAGGCTTCACAGGTCCACCATCAGCATGAGTGTGTCCCGCAATCCATACCTTACTCCTACTTACCTTACTTGGGTCTTTACTCTTTTTTCTAATATAAAATACAGACATATCTCAGTACAATTTTATTCTAACAAATTGTACAATATATATATATATATATATGTTTGAGTACATTTTTTTACCATATCATAAGCTAAACGAAGCATTCCTTTGTGGTTGGTGGTATGAGGAATCTTATTTTTTCTCAGCTCTCTGTACTTGTTACTTATTTTCTACAATATAAATATGAGTGTGATTATATCTATAAGACATGACCTATAAACAAGAAAGTTACTTAGTTGTAGATAATTAACCATTAAAGTTGTGGTAGTCTTACTCCTAACCCAAGAATTCCATACATGAATGGATGGGATGTTGCTGGGTTTTAAATTTATTCTCTGAGCAGAAGTCTTCGCAGCACATACTTGTGACACTAGCCTTGACTTCTCAGCCCTCCACAAATTTCCCAACTGCTTGAAAATATCAGCTTTCTGCCACTCTTCTTGCAAGTTAAACCTCCCCTGCATCAAAAATATGCAAAGGTCAAACATGTTTATAATTTCATAGTTGTTCAATAAATCTTAGTTGCATATATATACACCTGAATTTCTTTCCACATTGTTTCTTTAGTCATTGCATCAAGTTTTCTCCAATCAGAAAGTGTTACCAGAACGTGTTCCCACACAAGAGGACCAAGAAAACATGATAGTGTTACTGAACCAGGTCAAACATGATCACCAAAGTCAATGAATGTAACTGCAACCTTTTCAGGAGGATTTTCAGCCACATTATGCATCTTTGTTGGTCCTCTTTTATTTTTTTCTTTCACTCCATCCTTTGGTAACTGAATTCCTTCAGTACTAGGAATCTCATCAGTATTATCATTGCCAACTTCATCTTATTCCATATTGAGAGCTTCTTTTTCATTCTCATTGTCATTCTCTTTCAGTACTTGTTCATTATCTTCTACCATATTGGCAGCTTCTTCTTCATCCTCCTTTTGTTCATATCCAGTCAAACAAGCTTCTCCTTCTTTCTGAGAATCTTCTTTATCATCTTCAGACATTGCTTTCTCAGCCTAATCAGCCTCATTGTCATTATCATTATCTTCTTCCACAACATATTCTCTTAATGCATCACCTATCATATTACTTAATTCGAAATCAATTGCATCATTGGAAGCTGGCAATTTAACAACTTGCAGTGTTACATCTTCTACCTCATCAGCTTGAGCAGCCACTTTCTTGTTTATACAACTTCTTCTTTTAATTTCAACTAAATTCTTTTTTGGGGAAGCCACTTTCTTTTCTGTTATTTTCTTATTCACCTTTAGTGGTTGCATGTGTAGCCCCTAAGCCTTGATTACGTGTACTACGACGAGAACCAACTTGTCCTCCTCCTCTTGTCTTTGTCATTTCTCAAACTTATGAACGAAAAACAGATTCAATCAAAATAAAATACTTCCAACTACATAGTGGAAATCGTGTTTCATTACTTACAAAGAAACATAATGAAACTCAAATTTAATCAAAATCACAAACTTCCACATGCATGTTCACACAAACTTAGAATCAAAACTCAAAATCAAAATCGTTTTCAATTCTTTTGTTGATAAAAAAGAAATGATATCGATGAGATAGAACAAAGAAGCTACGATTGAATGAGAACATATCTTATTGAAGCTTCGATTCGAGAGAACTATCTAGATTTTCTGAGAAACATTGAAGAAAAAGAGGGTTTCGTTTTACTGGAAACAATGAAGAAAGAGTTAAATTGGGATTCGACGAGTGTGTACAAAGCCTGGTCAAAGACTAAATTAAAGTATTTTGACTAAAATTTGAGATATTTTACATTTACGATAGCGTTTAATTTTGGATCTGCAATGGTAAGGCGCCTACACTTAGCAAATTAACGTGGCTAAAAAAATTTTATTTTCCCGCGATAACAAATATAGTGTTTTAAATTGTAAAACGCTACACAAAAAGCAAGTATTGGTATACAATAACAGAACTGTCATAAACGCTATAGTCTGTTGTTATTAATATCCACATTTCTTGTAGTGTGCACGAACAAGCGTTGAGGCAAAACGTGGTCCAAAGGTTGTCACACGCGACGGACCTAGAGGAAAACTTTTCCAAGCTATTGAAAGAGTTCCACACTCTTATTGAATGTCTTCCTGGGATAGCACCGCTAATCAGGAAGAGTGATTAGAATTCATACGCATATATCCCTTTCTCTGATGAGATCACTTCCACTAAAATGCCTAAGAAATTGTCTTTCCCTTCGATGAGAATGTCTGATGAAACTAATACCCGAGTAATCATGTGGTTCAGTATAAGCCGCACAAAGTTCATCTTGGCTATTTTGAAGGAGCGTCGAGAAATTGTAATGTGTAAAGGGTTTGGGTTGAGCTTAACAGGGCCAACACTACTATGGTTTATAATCTACCCAAGGGAACAATTTTTTCTTTCTCGCCATGCTCATTGACCTTTTCTTGGAGAATTTCGCGAGCAGCAAGATCCTGGAGAAGACGGAAGATGACCTCTTTGAAATTCACAAGTACCGCACTAAATCACTACGAAGCTACACCGCCCTTTTCAACCAGAAAAAATCTCCATCCCTGATTGCAATGCATCTACAGTTATCTTTGTTTTCAAAAGGGTGTTTCTCCCTCACAAAGATCTATAGAAAGATCTAACAAAGTATCAAGGAAAGATCATGGAAGATGTGGTCTTCCAGGCCTGAGTGCAAGTCAAGTGGGGGGGAGGACCTGGTCTACTGTAGCGCTTGCTGCACAAAGCAATAACCTTATGCTCCTAGGAATGAAAGGAGCAACTGCCATGAGAAACCTTACAACAGAAAATAGAAGGAATCATCTGATAAAGGTAGCTTGAGAAATAACCACTGACCATTGGTAATGTGAGAGACAAGGCTGAATATTTTGGTAATGTGCATACATTATACCTCATTCATCATCATGTTGAAGCTACAGACTTTGGTTCAAGTGGAATGATCTTGCAGGCTAACAAATCATATCGAGGTTAGGCTTTCGAATTCTAACTTTTCTTCTGGTGGCTATAGTGTGTGTATTTGGTACATTTTGTTGCTCAAGTATCTCTTCAGTCTCAGTCGTTTCTTTGTTCTGTTCAGACTCTTTTGAGAAGACAGATTCTGTGTCTGTTCCATATGCACTGACTATTTCAAAATGATTCTTGTTTTCATTTTCTTGGTCTATAACAGGTAGTGTTGGCAGTGCCATAGCAGAAGGAGGTGAGTAGGTCATTGTAGTAATCAAGATATATGCAGTTTTCCAAGCCTTAAGAAGCTGAGGTGAATAGATCGAAACCAAATTTTAATATCATGAGGCAAAAGGAAATGATTGCTCATCAAGCACAACATGAAGACTTATGTAGATGCATCCTGTTGGAGGGTATAAACAACGATAACCCTTTTAGTTGGCAGTGTAGCCAAGAAAAACGCACTGAAATGAACGAGGTTCAAATGTTTGTTCAACATATGGCCGAAGACATGGATAACATGCACTTATGAAAACTCATAGAGCTGAATAGTCTGATTCTTTCATAAACAGAATCTCGTGGGTTATTTTTTATTCCTTTGATTTAGAAGGAAGCATATTAATGATGTAATTTTCCATGGAAAAAATTCAACCCAATAGCAAAAGGGAACACGACTATGGAACATCATCGATAAACCCAACTCAATGAGATGCATGAGTTTACGCTCGGCTAGACCATTTTGCTCTGGTGCATATGGACACGAGATCAAGTGTTGAATACCAGTAAAAGATAGAAGAGATGTGAATTTCAAACTTGTAAATTCACCACCACCATCACTTTGAAAATTTTTAATCTTCTTTTCAAGCTGTTTTGCAATCAATCTCTAAAATTACATAAAACCTCATAGAAATTAGACTTGAGACGAAGAGGATAAAACCAACAGTTTCTCGAATAATGATCCGCAAAAACCACATAGTACTTGAACCCCTGTACAAACATAACAAGAGCAAGCCCCCACAAATCACAACTAGTACGACCAAGAGGTTCAGACACAAAAGATGTAGAAACAAAGAATGGGAGACTTAGACTTTTTCCCATGTGACATGACTCACGAATAGGTTTTTATTGCTTTTATTTATAGAGATAATAATTCTTCTTTGAAGACTCTTGATAACAGAATCGCTTGCGTGACCAAGTCGATGAGGCCAAGTGAAGTCATCGGGAACTTTCTGCCTATTTTAATAGAAAGTGACAAAGTTGTTGTTTTCCAGCACATACAACTCATTACGTCGTGGACTCTTTGTGAGAACTCTCTGCCTTGCAAAGTCCAGAGTTCATACTTTAGATGCAACAAAAAAACACACCACAAGGGAAATCTTCACATAATTTAGAAACATATAACAAATATTTTTTGAATAGAAGGACATCCCAAGACATTGCGAAGAGGTATACTACCTGATGATGATGATGGAAGACTAGTGGAGCCAACATGCATTGTGGGAAGGAAAGAACCACTACTTACCATAACTACTTTATAACTATTATACGGCTTTGACTTTTGAAGATTTGTTGTAGAGTCCACAATGTGAGCTGAAGCTTCCGAGTCCGGGTACCATTCTGTGCCTGATGGATTCAAGACAGTTAAGGGAGCCCATACTTGAGGGAGATCATCACTTTGATACGAATTATCAAAGCGATTCCAACACTTCAATGTTGTATGACCTAACACACATGGCACCGATAAGTTGTTTCAGAGGCAGTTGGTGAGTGAGAGACTTGCTGGTGAAAGCTACAATCTCTTGATGCATATCTTCCTCAACTACCTTGACCATTTCCAAAGCGAGAGCTACCAAACCTTGAATATTCTCCTCTGCCTCGATTGTAGTGTTTTGGAGAGGTTAAGAAGTTAGTATGCTCTGTTTGAAAGGCTAACTGATGCGTCATTGTAGTTGCAGCTTCTTGAGATACCAGTCGCCTATCAAAGTTACTAATTGTGGACAACACATTATTGAATGTTGGTGGAGGAAATCTTGTAAGAAAATCCTCAACAATTGTCACAATCGGGTCATATTCCTTGTTAAGTCCATTTAAAAAAGTGAAGATTTTCATAGCTTCTTCTATATGCTGACCGATAGAGCTGAACTGATCACAAATAACTCAGAACTCATTACAATAATAAGTAAAAGGTTTTTCAGACTTAGAAAGACTTGGAAGAGCTCGTTGGAGCTCAAAAACACGAACAAAAGAACTTTTGTTAAAGTTTTGACCCAAGGCATTCCAGATTTCATACGATGAGCTAAGACCAAACACATAACCAAGCACTTCCTCACTAAGAGTTCTTGAAAACCAAGAACGAATAAGCTAGTCCGTACAATACTATTTTTCATAGCAAGGATTAGAAATAACTTTAATTGTTCCATCAACCTAAGTCTCAGTAGTTGCTGGTGGTCGATTTTGATGCCCGTTAACAAATCCAAGAAGCTTTTGGCTGCTAAGTAGAGATTCAAATTGTGTTTTTCACATCAAGTAGTTCCTGTCATTTACCTTGAGTGTGACAGAACTATCAACATGAATATTTGAGAGAAATGGGTATGGATCTTGATTCCCGCCGTTGAAGACCTGCTAGGGTTTTAGCGCAGAGGCGGCCAAAAGAAAAGCCAGAGGCGGCTGAAAGAAAGATTGAACATTTAACACCTTTATTTCTTTAGGGTTTTCCTTGTTATGATTTATAAGATGTTGTGAGATTTTATATAGGCCCAGGTCACACAATCGAGACCCTAATACAACAAAAGAATTTCAGAGAGGTTGCTTTGCTTTTGTCTTCATCTATTTCTCTCTCCTTTCTGCAAATCGTACTACACACTACTTTGGCATGAAGAGAAGAGATGACTTGACTGAGTTTGAATTTGTGGGCTTGACGAAATCATAATTGGGCAACTGATTCTCTTTTGTATTTTGATGGTCCAGACTCTGTTTTTCCATTCTTCTTCTTTTTGCCTTCCCCTCTGATTCGACAATGTGTTCTATTTTATCATTTGTTCTTGTTGTTGAGTTTACAATTATATCATAAATTGATGAAGTTAATTGTCCTTGAACAAATCCAAAAATACAATATCCTCAAGAAAAAAGGCCAATGTTAATAATACCTTAAATCAATATCTACAATGAGACATCAAGAGTCTCATCAGGAAGTTTAGAAGGAGCTTGTGTAGATGAGGAAGATGTCAAAACTTCCATATCATATCCAACACTTTAAACCATTGAAATTCAATGTTCCAGTATCTAAACCTAATCTATTTCAGAGCATGAAACTAAGTTCCCTGAAGCTAGATACTGATAGGAAAAAATGAAGATGAGAAATATCCAAGACAGTCGATTAAAAGTGAGACTGAGTTTCATATCCTGGAACCAAGTCGAAATAAACAAGCTGAGAGTACAAAGCTTTCACTTAAGACCTATCATGAAAACGCAGAGCATGAGCAATACGACGAACCTCCTTTATATACAACTCAATATCAATAAGAGTATCTCCTTCAAGTATGTGGAGTGAAAAGAAATAATAAAAAAAAAGATTGAAATCGATGGGTAATAAGTTTGAATTCAAAACCCATAAAAAATCATCAAAACTGGAATTCTTGCGAACTGAAGCATCCGATATTGAGGTTTTAAATGTTGTTGCATCGTGGAGGTAGTAGAAGAGATGACCAACTGAGATAACTCCCCACATAATTTTCAGATACAATTGGAAAACACTCCTTACAATCTTCATAGAGTTCCATAAACTATATGAATGAATATGTGTTCTACAAATTGGCGATTTTAGATTCAATCAAAATACACATCATAATTTTTAAAGAGATATGCCATCTTTTAGAGCAGACATGTTTATGTAAAATTGAGTGTGTTGCTAACAAATCTATTTTCTTAAAAACTAAAACGACTTCACAAATAATATTTGATTAGATAAAATCTAAAATATATTCTTATCGAAGTTATTCAATATATGGAAAATATAAAAAAAAATTTTGCCAAAGAAATTGACCATGTTTTCTTCAAATAAAGTTTATATATGTATATATGTGTCTATATGTTTTATTCAATTTGTGTAGTAGGTTACCAGCATTTATTAATTTACTATTTAGAAAAGTGTAATTTTTTTTTTAAGTTGTATTTTTCATAATTTCAAATTCTGTAAGGCATTTTCCCAAATTTTCCTTCTTTCTTTCCTTTGTTGAAGAGTTTATCCATAGTTTTTTTTTTTTTGAGCAAAGAGTTAGTCCATAGTTTGTACCAAAAAACAAAAAAAAAAAGTGTTCTCATTGTTTTATATATTTTTCTTTCCATATAAATTTTATAATTTTCCTCTAACATCCCAAGCTTTTTCAAAGGACCAGTATTTTCAATTTTTCTTGCAGACCCGCTGAAACTCATTTATTTTCTAGAAAGCCTTACCTTCTTTCTCTCTTTCTCTATTTAAAGTGTCATAACCTCTCATAATACCCTAACATGTAAATCCCAACGGAGCTCTGCCAAATTAAACTCGTTAAAAGGAATCCTACCCATCAAACTTCGCACCATCATTTCAACCATCGTAAAACTCACACTCACCACCATTATCTTTTCTATGAAGCTTTAAACAGCCATAACTTTTTGCTCGTTGCTCAAATAAAAAATTCGAGACCATCAATAGATAGATCTCGTCGAAACAAAGTCGTATCCGCTAACCGCCTTCCAATCAGAGTCTAAACGCACCCACAATCGTTGAGAGAAGTTTTGCCACGCGCCACGATCATCTTTGCTGGAATCGTCAACGTAGCCGCCACTGCGGCTGCTGTTGACCGCAGGAGCCACCGCTAGAGCCGCTGTCGTCCTCCGCGCAGGTAGGACACCCTAACTCGGACCGTTAGCCGAGACAACTCAGACCGTTGATCGAGTCAACGCGGTCCGTTGATCGAGTCAGCGCAGACCGTTGACCGAGTCAACGTGGACCGTTGACTGAGTCAGTTCGTTGACCAGTCGATTATTAATTGTTGACTTTGACCAGAGTTTACTGTTGACTTTGACTGGTTGACTAGAGCTATTCGGCTTGATCTGTTTGGTCCGGTTTAAGCCTTTTCGATTTTCAACTTCCAGACACTCAATTGATCTGTTTTTTGTTTTTATTTTAGATTTAAAGACCATTTGAGCTTCCAAAAACCTAAAGTTGTTTTCTCGACTGCTTCTTAGACTAAGGTGAGGGCTAGACCCATATACTCCTCAAACTTTCCTTATTAACTCTTTCTCGCATAGTTTAGCATCCTAACAAGATTGGTGTCGGGTTTGATTGGGTCATGATTTTTTGTTAATTTGAATGTTTGAAATTGAACCTAGGACTTTTAGATAATTTAATGCTTTGTCTGATTCACATGTTGTTATATCTAATGATTGTATTTTCGGTATATTATATGTGTGTATATATATATATACACATACATATATATATATATATACACATACGTCAATATATATATATATATATATATATATATATATTTACGGTAAATGAGCATGGACGTGGTTTGGCTGAGGGTACGGTGTGACGTTTGTAACTTGGAGTCGCGGTGTCCCTAACTTAGCGGAGGATACGATCAGAAGTTCGTAACTCGGAATCAGATATTGTTTTTTAGACTTGGCAGAGGGTAAGGCGAGACGTTGGTAACTCGGAGTCTTGTTTGAGGAGGGCGCGGAGGCAAGTCGATCGACCGACCAGTAGCCATAGAGACTGATAAAGTGTCCATGGCGGGGTGTATGAACACTTATCCTATACTGAGGAAGCCTCTAAGGAGGGTCTGGGCGGTCATTGAAGGCTAGGACCATTTTATGTTGATTGGACACATTAGGTGTCATGTTTCCTGCTTATTCTAAGACTAGGTTGTGTGGTTGAAGTGCTTAAGCTGGGTCTACAGACTTATGGTTATCTTAGCATTTCCCACCTCGTTCAGTGACTTTATGTTGCTCACCTCTTCTCTTCCCATCTTCTTTCAGATGAGTCTAACGAGTAGTCGGACGAATTGGACGGTTATGTTGTTGTTTTTGAGATCGACTTATTTTATTTAACTTTTTTGGTTTTATCGATATTTTATTTATTTAATTTTTTAATTTAGATTTGGTTTAATTCGGTTATATATTGGATTTATTAAAACTCGGTTTAAGATTAATAAACCGAAAATTTAACTCATGTTACTCATCCATTTACATGTAGAGATGACTCATAACTCTCAAGTTCTATTTATCTACAACTTGTCAATTATAATACACTTGAAAGCAGTGCCTTTCTCACATTTCTTTCTAATCGTTTCTCTGAGTATCATTTCGAGATTCTGCGTAGAAAGGCCGACGACTTTTGTAACGACCCCGACCCGAGGGTACCGGACTGCTCCAAATGATATCGCCAAAACCGGAGCAAACTTCACCAACCGGTCCGCAAAATATCGCTTCTAACTTTACCTGCAGAAACACCAAAAGGAAAAAGGGAGAAAACAGAGGGGTGAGTGACTTTTCAAACAAGCCACTCAGTGAGGACGGACCCGACTCCGCCTCACCCGCTACCCGCCTAACCCCGCTAGACTAGAACTAGACCACAACCCCTAAAGAAAGCATGGAAGACACCTAGTGTGCCGCGCAAGCAAACTACCAAACGTTGTGGCTTACGACACCACCTTTCACAATCTCGTCCCATTCCAGGGCTGCTCCAGATGACATCACCAAAAAGATCTTTTGACCGATACATAATAAAAACTAGTTGTAGCCCTAGACGCCTAGCAAACACATGCCTCAATACTCAGCGCTAAATTTCCCCCTCGCAGCCATAACCAACCCTAGTTTACACATCATCGAATCCAATCATGGCCTAAGCAGTCTCCCACAGAACCTGCCGCCAACCGACTCAGTGACCGGGCTGCCATTTACATTACCTCCGAAAAACCGGTTTTTCCGGAGTCAGGGCTTTCTTTTTAACCCGCCAGTCCTCTTGCCTACGTGGCTCAGCTAACGGACCATCCCGCGTAGTCTCTTGCCCTCACCAAAGGACTCACCTACGGTGGACAGTAATTGACCCCCACCAGGGGCACCTACCCCCGGTAGTGGCAATTCTCCGACTACCGCCTCAACGGTACTACACTAAAGCAAGGGGAAAACACCACACGCTCCACGATCCTACAGTAGGCTCCACGCCCACTGAAGGAGACCATCCATTTCAATCTACTCCTAAGTCATTTCGCGTAATTCTCATACAATGCCAATTTTAACCTAACCAATTTTAGGACTTAGATTTGCAAGACTCTCTTTCCTAGGCTCGACTTAGCGACTCAAACAATTGCACTTAGGCGTATAGGACTTTATATCATATCAATACATAATACATACACTTATTCGTGCCGGGACATATAGCTCGACACTGGCCGATACTCTAACCCTAGCCTAACGAAATTAGGAAGATAACGAATGAGAACGAAGGCGGGAACTCCTCACCTTGGTCAAACTACAGAATCCTTGGTCTGACTGGCTGATGATCCTCTTCCTGAGCTTTTACCCCATGATGACCCTCCATCATTCTTCTTTTCCCTTGCTGATCCTCTTTCCGAAAAAGAACTTGGAATAGGAACCCGAATTAGACCGCAAACGGGAACCTACCAGAAATGGAAAGTTACTATTTATGGAAACCTGCCATAAATAAAAGTTACCAAAAAGAACTACCCCTACTAAGAAAGTTACTAAAAAGGGAAACCTGCCCTAAATAGAAACTTTTCTAAAAAGGAAACTTTCCAAATATGGAAACCTGTCATATTTGGAAACTTCCCGAGCCAGGGGCAAAATGATAATTTACTTACCGAGGGAACAACGTTCTCGGAAACGTTTCAGTTCATCTTCAATTCTCTGGAATCCTTAAACTCGAGCTTTTCCACTGCCTTTTTACGCGGACAGACTCGCTGCTCCAACTTCCGGGACGCGGTTCTCCACACATATGAACCCGAATTCGGTGTTCCTTTTACCGATGGATTTATATGACTCCCTACATCGATCCCACCAAAGATCATCTCGAAAAACAACTTTTAACCCAAGAAAAACCGAGATACATTCTAACCAACATTTTCTGGAAAACGGACAGATTTACAGCCGAACAAAAACGAAGCTACAACTCGCAAACTAACCGTTCAATTGAAGATCCGAACGGTAAGATTAAAGCCCTGGACGTCCTCTGTCCATAGCCGCCGAGCATGCTCCGATCGGACGCCGCTTGCTCTCGGAATCGTCCTTTGAACACGGAATGGTCGCGATCGTTATCTGATCCCATAGCCCTCGGTAGAAAATTCATAACTCTCAGAATACTCAATGAAATCACGCTCAACAAAATGGTAAATGACGGATAGCGAGTCTAATACCTTCTGATAAATATTTCGTGATGATCAGAGATGGTTTGGTCGGCCGTTTCTTCGTTCTCCCTCGGCATGTCGCATCTGTCTCCTGCTAGACTGCACTGCCTTCTTCCTTTTTCTCTCTTCTTCTCCTCTCTCCATTTGATTGCTGCGAAAATCCTATGTTCCATGTCCTCTGGTTGTCGACGGCTCTGAGGGAAAAAGGGTGGGTCGAATTAGCTTAGGTTTTTAGGTTAGAATTGTGTTTAAATAGATAGGTTAAGGGAAACTGGTTTGATTTAGTTAACTGGTTAAGACTTTGGTTCGAGAGAAAACAAATTCTGGAATTTAACCGAACGCTAAAACCGGATATTACAACTTTATTTCAGTAATTAAGTATATCAATATTTTTTCTAGATGAAGTTTGGGATAAGTGTTTCCTAGTTTCTTTGACTAGTTTGTACGGCCTTATTAATCACATAATTAAACGTTTCCCACATTGTCTAATCATTGTTTTAAGTGACACTACCATTTTGTCCGATTTGCAGTAAAAAAAAACTTAGCAGAATGACCTTTTCTTGACCTTTTTAAGAAAATAATGTCACCCCAGTTGTTCCTAAAGATATTGAAAAAGTGATTGGTGAAATAAAATATAAAATAATTTTTTTAGTTTTATTAGTAACTTTCTGACCAAAAAAAAAGTTTTATTAGTAACTATTTAAACAAGTGTTTATTGGAGAAAATGCCACTTTGACCAAAAGATTGTGCAAAAATGACATCGAAAATAAACTTTGCAAATATAATATAATTTTATTATTTACTTTTCATTTTGCCCATAAACACTAAATCTTAAATCATAAAACTAAATTTTAAATTCTAAACCCTAAAAATTAAACTCTAAACCTTGGAACAAAACTTTAAACCCTAAAACTAACACAAAAGGAAAGAAACATGAGGTAAGGGTAGAAGGATAACTTCTTTTTCCGCCCGGGGTAGAAGGATAACTTTCATTCGTAAATTATGACATTTTGCAAGTCTATATTAACTATGGTAATTATGAAATCTTTTGAAAATACGATGGCCTATGACTATATGAGGCAACTTCCCTTTATATAAAAGACATTATTTACCAATGCATACGAGCACTATTCTTCTCTTATGTAGGAACAATATTTGTTTCAGTATCTAAAAAGACATATAATATGACAGAGTTAGAGAAAATTGGGTCCAACAAAAAAAGAACTATTTTACAAATTAACACTTCCAAATATATTTTTTTCTTGCCCCGATAACCTCCTAATTTTTCTTCTTCCTTCATGGTTTAAGAGTATTTTTTTTTGTAAAACTCCCCTTCTATAATATTATTTTTGCTATCCTAAAAACAATTAATGTTTTTTTTGTTATTCCAAAAATTTACCATATGGGTTTATAGCTTGAAAAACTACGTATCGATCTTTGTAATTTTCAAATAGTTTTTATTTAGTTTTACCGAAGTTATTTGTTTTTTTAACTTTAAATATCTTTTATTATGCTTGTGGCGGTATATTCGAATAACACAGTATCACCACCTAAGTGCCTTTGCATGGTGTTACTGCATGTAAAACAAAGAAGAGATGTAGATCAATGGATTAGAAGGATTCTTGTTGCTTAAGCTCAAGTCTTCTTCCCAAGAAAGCCGAGAGTTCAAAGTCTTTATTTTGAAAAGTAATTTTCGTTTTATTAGTCAAAAGCTTATGAATTTAAACAATATAAGTTGTAAGAGGATAACATTAAATGTAACTAAAACAATCTATGAATCATTTAATCAAAACCCTATATAGAAAGAAAAAACCCCTATATAGAAAAATAAAAAGAAAACATAAAATAACTTAAAATACTTTGGTTAAAAACCAAGTCCATAACACTGAAAGCCCACGTGAACGACATGTATAGGAGATGTTGCATCAGGTCCCATGGACTGAAAATCTTCAAATCTTCCTCATCATCAAACTCATGAAAAGGCGTCAAATGTTAGACGTCTGCTGACAAGAGTGAATTTGATCAAGCTTTAGATTAAGACTAAATCTTTACGTCTCAAGATCAAGGCTAGACGTTGTAGTACTTAGAGTTATCGAATCACGAGGAGCAATTCTCTACACATTTAATCCTATAGCTAGCATTTGTTAATCTAAGTCTATAAAAGCGATTGGTTTTTAAACTCAAAATAAACAAACAAGCAAATCAAAACAAAAGATCAATGACTAACATTGCAAGCAAACAGGGTAATTCCTGACGAACACAAATTTGTCGGAAAATCCGGAGGGATTTCCGACGAAATCCGGACGAAATACAAATTTAAGGCGTTGCCGGTAATTCGTCGGAAACTTCCGACGCAATCCCGACGAAATATGCTCCGTCTGTTATTTCCGACATATAACCGACAAACAGTTCTATCAGAGATAAATTTCCGACGACTTCCCGACGCAATTTATAACCGTTTAATAATATGTTTTAAAATAATATATTCTTCGGAAATTCGTCGGAAATTTCCGACAACTTTCCGATGAAAATTATGACTGTTTTTAATATGTTTTAAAATAATATATTCTTGGGAAATTAGTCGGACGTTTTCGATGAATTCTCGACGAAATTTATGACCGTTCAATAATATGTTTTAAAATAATATATTCGTCGGAAATTCGTTGGCAAGTTCCGACGAATTTTCGACGACAATGATGACCGTTTAATAATATGTTTTAAAATAATATATTCGTCCGTAATCCGTCGGAAATTGCCGACGGAATTCCCGACGCAACTGGTGGAAAACCAGTCACAAGTTACGGCGACCCAGAAAGCGATTGAGATCATGCTGGCGAAGATGAAAGCGCTATTTTCGGACTCCTTTTAGTTTTTTTTTTATCGTAATTAATGTTTTTTGTAAAACTTATAAATATGATTTTAATTTTAAATTTTAATTATAATATTAAAAAATTTATTACAAAATAATAGTAATATTTTTTTAATATTAATCAAATAAATAAATTAATTATTTATAATTTTAATTAATTAATATTTCCGATGACTATATGTCGTCGGAAAATACCGACGAACAAAAGGTCGTCGAAATCATAATATTTCTGACGACCTCTATTCGTCGGTATTTTCCGACGACAGTAAATCGTCGGAAATTCCCGACGAATGGAATTCGTCAGAAATTATATAATTCTGACGGATCACTTCGTCGGAATATTTTCCCGACGATATCACTTCGTCAGAATTTTTTCCGACGAAACATATCGTCGGAATTTTGAGCCGACGATGGTTTTCGTCAGAAATTCGTCGAAATTATTTCCGACAAAAATATTTCCTCGGTATTATTACCGACGAATTTCTGATGATTTTCCCACGGTTACTTTCGTCGGACTTCTGTCGGGAAATATCCGTCGGCATTTCGTCGGAATTTCCGACGAAATGTTTTTCCCGACGAAATAGAACCGACGAAATGCTCCATTGGTATTCGTCTGTTTTCTTGTAGTGTAAAAAGGCAATCTCAAACTACTAAATGATATTTAAGAAAGATTCTATGATAAAAAGCATGCAAGCAATGGTTAGGTGCATGATCAAGGAATGCAAATGCTAATCAAATGCAACATTGAGATAATGAACTCCATTCAAATGCAAGGTCACAAGTCAATTAGATCATTTTCATGATTTTAATCCATTTAATGTACTAAGATAGAGCTAATCTCTCGATAGCAATCTTAAGTTCATTAATCATTAAACACAAGCCCAATAGCCTAGTTAACACCTTAATCATCTATTTCCATAGGCTAAAAATGCTAAGCATGATTTAGATTCTCTTAGACATATCATCAAACACCTTCCGAGTGTGAAAGCCTTAAAATCTAAGATTTGATTGATCATTTCAACTCTAGCTTTAAGCATCTCTAAATCAGGCGAATCTATATAAATCCAAACTCTAACATCATGATTAAAACCTAGATCTAACTTTAAGTGTTTCAGATGAGGTTGGCGGTCTGGGTTCAGGGTTGTGGACCGCCAGTCAGAGGCCCCTAAACTGCCAACTTCCTCTTCTGCTTGGCTGGCGCTCTGGCTAGGGTTTGTGGACCGCCAGCCAAAGCCCCTTGGACCGCCAGGCTTGCATGGTAGATGGTTGGCGGTTGTCCTGAAGATTGTGGACTGCCAACCTTCTCCTTTTGGTGATAGACGCGTCCGTGCTTGCGTTCGAGTCCCAAGATTCATCCGTCTTAATCAAAGCAACCTGAAATAGGGTAGAAGAGAAGAGAAGAATGTACAAATTTATTTCCTAAGACTCCTAAACGAAACTAAAGACTTTTACTTATGAAATTATAGTAAAACTTCCTAAAAAGAACCTAAACTCTATGAGAATGTAACTAAATTTTAAGCCTAAATCATGCAATATTCATAAATATCAACTACCCCTGACTAGAATCTTGCTTGTCCTCAAGCAATTAGACAAGTATTATTGTTAATGAGAGAGGTTTGAAAGCGATGACTCATAATCGCAAGGATTTGCAAAGGTGGTTGAAGTGAAATCCTTAGGAAGTGGTAGCAAGTAGCAAGAGTCAATCTTACTCTCTCGTACTTCGTCATACTCTTCCCAAGTCATGCTAGTTAGTCTACGCTTAAACCTTCACAAGCATTTCATATCCAACAACCCTTTAACATTAATTTAATATCTATATGTGGAACCTCACCTATGGACATGAAATCAAAAGCCATTTGTCTTGGAAGAAAAAGGCTTTTGAGTGAAAAAGAGAGGCTTTCTTTAAGTTTTCGTGGTTTTCTCTCATTGAAGAAATGCATTTTAAGTAGTAAAAACAAGGGAGAAAGGGAAAATTGGGTCGTACAAAGACTAACATTCTCTAATTCATTCACATCCCAAATATACTTTCTAGTTCTACCCTTCCTTCTTTCTTAACAAACCACTAAAAACACACCAATCACTTCTCAATCAAGACACTTGGTTCTTTAGTAACACACACTCTTAGGTTTTTGCTTTCTTTTTCATTATGCTATAACTTTTATCTCTACCTTTACTTAGGTTGATCCTTTCTTTCAAGTCCTTTGGACTCTAGACTTTTTATTTTCTTAACTTAGGATCTTTTGTCTTCCTTTTACAAACTTGAGCTATCTTTTTCTTTCTTTTCTTTACCTCCTAGAGTGTATCATATTCACCCTTTTCTTCTTTTAAAGTGTAACTTATTGAACCCCTTTATCAATATAAAACATTCCCAACCCATGATCATCGAGTATACACACTCTTATCTACCCCCTTCCTATCTAGACTAGCCTTAAAATGAGAATAGTTCTAAGAAGGATCCTCTTTGTCGTCCCAACACTACAAGAAAACAGTCAATTTGCGAGGAAGATCTGCAGTCGCAAAATTGAGACCGAAATGCGAGTGAAATGCAAGGAAATATAGTTCACTTGCAATTTGGTCGCAATTCTGCGTGACAAAATTTTCCTCTCAATTTTGCGAGTGAATTGCGAGTAAAACTTTACACTAGAAAAATTGCGAGTGAATTGCTAGTATTCAATGAGAGAAAACGTTTTACTCGCAAACTGATCACAAATTTGTGAGTAAATTGCGAGAATTGCAGTTCTCTGGCAAATTTGCGACAGATTTACGAGTAAATAGTGAGAGAAAGATTTTCCTCGCAATGTGGTCGCAAATTTGCGACGGAATTGCTAGAAATATATTATACACGTTTTCAACAGGAGTAAATAAAATTTTCGAGAATATTTTACCTCGCAAATTCCTAGTAAATTCCTAACACTTTCCTAGCAAATTAGCCTTTCGCAATTTCAAAGCAAATCAGTAGCCAAATTTTCTTATACAACTCTCCACTCCCATCTCAATCACAAATTCAGAAATTCAAAAAGAAAAACATAACAAAACAAAAAAAAAAACAAAAAAAATGTATGGTTCGGAGCATAAAATCTTCGCCTTGCGAGGATGGATGTATCGACAGGGAGACCCATATACTGGTGAAGTCACAAACGAGTATTGTGATGGTTTGCGTGGACTCATCTATCATGCAACTAATAACCCCTTAGCGCAGGAGAACGGTAAAATTTTCTTTCCTTGTTGAAAATGTCGAAATGAGAAGTATATCTCAATAGATAACGTGAAGAGACATTTATTTAATAGAGGTTTCACACCAAATTACTATCTATGGCTTTTGCATGGAGAAAGTTCTAATATTGAAGAAGGTTGTTCTAGTCGTAGAAACTTAAATAGAGGAAGTAGTCGTCAACATCAAACAGAAAATATGTTTCATGATATGGTTACATATGCATTTCAGGAAACATCATCTGCATTTGATGAAAATGCTACATTTGCTGGGTTTCCAAATTACGAGGAACCAAATTTAGATGCTAAAAAAATTTATGATATGTTAGATGTTGCAAATCAACCTATCTCTGATGGATGTAGAGAAGGACAATCTAAATTATTATTAGCATCTAGGATGATGACAATTAAAATTAATTACAACTTCCCTGAGAATCGCATGGATGCATGGGCTGATTTAATTAAAGAGTATTTGCCTACGGATAATAATTCGATTAAGTCTTATTATGAAATTCAGAAATTGGTTTCCAGTCTTGGGTTACCATATGAAATGATTGATGTATGCATCGACAACTGCATGATATTTTGGAAAGATGATGAAAAGTTGCAGGAGTGTCGCTTTTGTGGGAAACCGAGATATCAACCCACTACTGGACGTACACGTGTGCCATTTAAGCAGATGTGGTACTTGTCAATCATGGACAGATTGAAGCGTCTATATCATTTCGAAGAGATAGTGGCTGCCATGAGATGGCATGCACAACATACAACTGAAGATTGACATATTAGACATCCGTCTGATGCAAAAGCAGGGAAACACTTTCAAACGGTATACCCTGATTTCGCTATTTAGTGCAAAAATGTGTATCTTGGTTTGTGTACAGATGGGTTTAGTCCATTCGGTATTTCCGGTAGAAACTACTCGTTATGGCCTGTCATCTTGACGCCATACAATCTCCCACCGGAATTGTGCATGCAGAGGGAGTTTTTGTTCATGAGCATTTTATTGCCTGGTCCTAAGCACCCGAAGATATCGTTAGACGTTTTGCTTCAACCTCTGATCCATGAGTTGCAACATTTATGGTATGCAGGAGTTCGTACTTTTGACAAATCACAACAGAGGAATTTTAAGATGCGTGCGATCCTTATGTGGACCATCAGCGACTTTCCCGCATACGGTATGCTATATGGGTGGACAACTCATGGCACGTTATCATGTCCTTACTGTGCACATCAATCAGGCGCATTTCAACTGAAGCATGGGCGTAAACCTTCCTGGTTTGATTGTCATCATCAATTTCTTCTAGTCTCTCATCCTTACAGGTGGAACAAGAAATTGTTCACGAGGAAAAAAGTTGTGAAGCTTTCTGCCCTAGTGTATATGACTGGTGATGTTGTTTTGCAGCAAATTGATTATTATGGTGCTCAAGAAACCGTGAGGCGTGGCAAAAATTGGCATACTAGAGCAAACATGCCCGATGAATATTTGGAAAGTCACAATTGGCATAAACAAAGTATTTTTTTGGGAGCTCCCATACTGGAAAGATCAATTGGTTTGGCACAATATTGATGTCATGCACATCGAGAAAAACATTTTTGACAATATCATGCATACACTTTTCAATGTGCAGGGTAAGACGAAAGACAATGTCAAGTCTAGACGTGACTTGGTCGACATTTGTGCAAGAAACGAGCTACATATTACAAGGGATGGAAAATTACCAGTACCTAGCTTCCCATTAACAGATACAGCAAAAAGAGCTTTGTTTGATTGGTAGAATCTTCAATAAAATTTCCCGATGGGTATGTTTCAAATTTTTCAAGGTGCGTTGAGCAGAGACAAAAATTTTCAGGCATGAAAAGTCACGACTGTCATGTATTTATGCAGCGGCTCTTACCTTTTGTCCTACGCGAGTTACTTCCACAACATGTTTACGAAGGTATAGCGGGTAATTTAGCAAACATTTTGAAGAAATATAATTAATGTATATGTTATGTATATTAAGTACTCGCTATTATTTAATTTTTAGGCATCATACTGTTCTTCCGCGATTTATGCATTTGGACATTGACTGAGGATGGAATAGCGAAGCTGGAAAGTAATATTCCAATGTTGCTTTGCAACATGGAGAAAATTTTCCCCCCTTCATTCTTCGATGTTATGGAGCATCTCCCGGTTCACCTCCCGCACGAAGCATCACTTGTCGGCCCTTTGCATTTTAGATGGATGTATCCGTTTGAGTGATTTATGGGATACCTCAAAGGGAAAGCAAAAAACCTTGCGAGAGTCAAGGGTTCGATCGTCGCGAAAGTTTGACTGAGGAAACTTCTCACTTTACTTAGAATTACTTATGCCCAACTGTTCCAACCAAGAAAAATAGACCTTGACGATATGACGATGGCGGCGTAGCACCTACGTATAATGCTCTGGATGTGCCTGACATCTTCTCACAAATTGGGCGGCTTGCCGGGAAGGTGAAAGAGGTTTGGTGGGAAGATTTTGCATACTATCACAGTGCCACACGTATAGTTTACGTAATTGTGATTTCGTGCAACCATTTGAGAGGTAGACATGTAATTTAAGTTCTTATTTAATATTAGCTATATATGTACAATATACTAAAAAACCAATTAATTTATTATTGCAGGTTATTCGATACACAAATTCGTGCGTCTTATCCGAATTTTTCGGAAAAAGAGTACGAGAAGTATAAGGAAATAGATTTTTCTAAGTGGATACAATTCTATGTAAGTATTTAAAACAATTTCACGTTGAACATATAGTAATAACTCACTAACATGTTAAATAATCACTTCAAGTGAACAATGGATATGGAGATGTTCCGTTCCCACTATGGTTCCACGAACTCGTTCAGGGTCCTATTTCCAAGATAGTCACGACACCGATGTATTTCACCCGCGGTTATACATTTCATACATACCAACATGGATCTCGGAGGTCAACTGCAAATTACGGGGTTTACGTACGTGAGAAAATAGAATTCTATGGAGTTATAAATCAAATTTTAGAAGTTAGTTACCCGGACCTTTTGAATCTTTGATGCATATTATTCAGGTGCTACTGGTATGACCTAATAGTTGGCCGAGGTGTTCGAGTGGACAATTTGGGTGTTAAAGACGTAAACGCTAGCAGAAGGTACAACAAATTCGAACTATTTGTACTCACCTCGCAAGCGGAGCAAGTGACGTTCGTCCCATATCCACGAATAAGAGAAAGACGTGAGCAATGGCTTTCTATCATCCATGTAAGTCCAAGAGATCGTATAATCGGATCTGAAGACGACATTGTGTTGCAAGAAGATAGACCACTAGAAGAGACAATTACTCTGATTGAATCCACCGACGATGTCATACATGTTGACCCATCCTCACGAGAGCTGGAGCATGTACAATCAAGCGACAATGACGACACTACGATAGAATCAGACGACGAAAATGATGACGACGAAGAAGAATTTGACGATGAAGACAATTCTATTTATGTATCTGATGAAAACGAGGATGAATCTTACGATTGATGTTAATATATTAATATATCATGTATATTTAATAAATATTAATGAACGAGTTTGTTCTTATAATGAAAAATATTATAATATATTTCATATATACAATATTTGTTATTATAACGAAAAATATTCTAATAAATTTTAAACCTTCATTATAATGATTTGTAACTTACTAAGAACTTTAAAAACAAAAGTGGGAATTTTTTTATAAAAATTAATTATAAAATTTGCGAGTAAATTGTGAGGGTCACTCGCAATTTACTCGCAAATTTTCGAGTGACTTGCGATGGACCCTCGTAATTTTCTCGCAATTTCTTAAAAAAATAACCCTAAATCCTAAACCCTAATTCCTAAACCCCAAAAGAATTATCACTAATCCAATTTATGCAATCTTATAGCATTTCTTTAACATTTTAAAAAGATATTGTAACAACTTAAATATTTGCATTGTTTAACTTTACGAAATACACGAAAACTTTCTAACATTTATACCTTTGTTGCGTATTATACAAATTTATATATATAAAATTTGTTATTATAACAAAAATATTGTAATAAATTTTAAACCATCATTTCTAATAATTTGCAACTTTAAAAAACCTTAAAAACAAAAGTGGGAATTTACTTTTTTAATTAATTACATATTTTCAGAGTAAATTGCGAGGGTTACTCGCTATTAACTCGCAAATTTTCGAGTGACTTGCGATGGACCCTAACAATTTCCTCGCAAAATAACCCTAAACCCTGAATCCTTATACATTAAAAATAATCGAATTCATTCAATCTTATAAACAATTTCTTTAACATTTTAAAAACATATGTTAACAATAAATTCAACTGTTTGCCTAGATTTACGTTTACAAAATAAATCGATCATTTATATCATTCTTATCTACTATAACTTTTTACAAAATCTCGTATTTACCAAAATCTTAAATATAAACAAAATTATTGTAAGGAAATTAATACCTTAATTGTAATGTTTTGCAAATTACCAAAAACCGTAATAACAAATTAGGAGAAAAATATTTTTTTTAAAATAATTAAATAATTTGCGAGTGAATTGCAAGGGACACTCGCAATTCACTCACAAATTTTGAGAGCCAAAATGAAATTTATTTGGCGGTTTTCCAAATTTTACGAGAAACTTGCGATTACGCGGACATTTCTCTCGCAAATTTGAAGCAATTCCTTAACAAATTTTTGCATTTTTCAAGAATTTGCGAGGGAATTGCGAGTATCCCTCGCAATTCCCTCGCAAATTCTTGAAAAACGCAAAAATTTGCTAGGGAATTGCTAGTAATTTGCGAGAGAAGAAAAATATATATACCCCAACGTGAAGCTCGGGGTGGATGGACTCCGACGTTTGGGCCGGCCTAGTCGCGCATTGGACGGCGGAAACACACAAGGCGAAGAGCGACCACTGTATTACGGCCCGAAAAAATCTGGAGACACTGCAGAATGATGCGACCCACCGGGTCGGACAACACTCCTTCAAAGCGAAAGTTCAAAAATTGTAAGTCTATTTTTTTAATTATTTATTAGTATATAAAGTATTAAATTTCTTACGGTACTTATAATTGCACAACTTTTAAAAATATGGTTGATGCTACGAACTTCGACACATTCAATTTCCTAGCTGTGCTACAACAGACGAAGCAGAGGACCGACCACACTTGAGTAGATGCGAAGTCCGAGCGTTTCTACAATGAGGTCACGATGCGGATTGATGCAGCCGAGATAGAGGTGTCGGTGGAAAACCAAGATAGATTGGTACAATGCACGGGTATATTGTAGTTCGAGAAGAACCACATTTTCGTCGAGGTTATTAGTCTTATAATTTTTAATAAGCAAAAAATACGATTAATTTTTTAAATATTAAATTTTTAGTAGCTCACTTCCCAGTCGAAAGGCTGGTTCTTTTGCGTTGGTTCGATGCAGTCAGAGGCGTCCTCAGCCGCGTTTGGTGTTCAGCGTCCTCCCCGCACCACTCCGTCCGAGCTTGAAGCGCAGCTACAGCAGACTAAGACTTTGATAGAGGAGATGCAGTGTGAGTTAACCTTCGTCAAACAGAAGGTTAACTCTTATTCTGCGCTTTTCGAATTCGCAGCCTTATATGCGCAGCAGCAGCAACAGTAGCAGTAGGACGAGCAGTGGGAACAGGAGCGCCAACGGCAGCAGCAGTAGCAGCAAGACCAAATTTACATTTAGGTTTTATTTTATTTTTATTTTGTAAACATTTAAAATTACTATAAATATTTTAATTGTTTTTTTCAATTTTCTTTTGAAATTATTTTAAATATTTTAAATATAAAATATATTATTATTTTCATTTTTTAAAAAACCATGATTTGCGAGGAATTTGCGAGTGGTCTCTCGCAAATTCCTAGCAAATTATGCTAGTGTTTTGTTATCGCAATTCACTCGCAAAAGTTCCCTCGTAGTATACTCGTAAATTTGTGAGGAACTAGCGAGAATATCTCGTCCTCGAAAATTTGCGAGTAATCTGCGAGTAAACTGGATTTGTGAGTAACGTATTGCGATGGGAGGATTTTACTCGCAAGTTCCTCGTAAATCATGATTTGCGAGGAACTTGCGAGTAAAACATTCCTCGCAAATGAGCCTTTTTCTTGTAGTGCAATACTCATGGGGTTCTACATATGAATGCATCAAGAAGCCTCACTCAATCAAGAACAATGTGGGGTTTTAAACAAAAGGTTGGGGTAAAGGTGGGAAACCATCCTTAAAGTGAGAATGGCCACTCGGATTGGTTAAGGATGGTAAAAAGGGATAAGACCAACCGAGTGTCGATGTATTTACACCATGGTTCATGTATTTCAAACCCATAAGTAAGGTTAATTCACAAGCTCATTAACGTTTAAATTCAATAGGGTTAGATTCAAATCATGCAAGATTCAATCTAGACGTAAACAATTAAGCCGAGAGTTCCGAGCATGGATTTTCCATTTTTCGGTTTCGCTAATGCTACTTGATACTACTAGCAAGGGTTTCAATTCACTCCTAAAAAATCCATTCACGCGACACTTAAATCATGTCCTCATGCACATGTAAATGCATCCTATATGCTTCTAGGACTCAACCCTAAAGGAAAAAGTATGAGGAATGCAACTACATGCTTTCTTTTTCTAATTTTTCAAGATTTTTCGGTTTTTTGTGTTTTCTATGTCATAACTATTAACAATGCATCCTATATGAGACTCAAAGAAATGAAAACAAGACAAAAAAAACTAAAAAAACCATTAGTAACCATTCTCTGCCCCTGGACTTACTCACCACCGTCTCGGTGAATGAATAGAATCCGATAAAGGAGACCAAAAACCACAATTAAAAAGAAAATAAAAGAAAGATTGGTATTCACAATGGAAGAAAGGGTACCATGGATCACCACTCGAAAAAGTTATAAGCTTGTGGTCTTGGGACTTTGAAATAGAATTTCTTTGGGAGGCGGAATTGGAAGCCATCGTTGGTTTCCGTGTGGGTGAAGCGACTATTGGGAAGGAAGAAACAAAGCGGGATACTTTCATCGCTTGTGAAGGCCTACATAAGTGAGTGCTCATTATAGCGACCCGTTAGTGTCTTTATTCCCAATAGGTATGCCTCATCTATGCAGAGTCTCTCCGGAAGCTCTTCGTAGAGGTTAAAATCAATTGATGAGAAACGGAAGAGCAGAGTGAGCATACCACCGATGTGGACTCCATCTCGTCCATAGCAATCAAGATTGTACCGAATACTCATGAGTTGCAACAAAAACACCGATCATTCGCACAAATCAAAACCAGATATTAGGATGGCCCTCCCTCCATGATTGTGGAGCAAGTTTCCTATTTCTCCATAATGTAGTCCCAATTTCGTTTCGGTGGACCATCCGGGGTGTGCTCTTCAAAACATAGTGTTGCCTAAGAGCCTCATGACATGATGGATTGTGGGGTTCTTGATCTTTGAAATCTTTGCTACTAGAAAGTCGTAGTTCTCATTGGTTGCAATGTTTCTCTAAAGCAATGAGACTTGATTGAATGCCGGAGGTGGACTAATTATTCGGGCTCTCGGAAAACTGTATAGCTCGCAAAACTGGTAAAAAGTGATTGAGTGCCGATTTTGACCAATTCGAAAGTAGATCCTTCCACATTCTCCCCCTTCACCTCTTCATATGATACCATTGTAAGGAATTGCCGAGTTAACTCCAGATAAGTCGCTTCGTCCATTGTTGTGAGGATACAAATATCCATCTTATCTAAGAGACCATCAACTTGCTCATAGATCCCTAATCTTTGCATTACTTCCTCATTGGCGAATCTAGTGGCGTGGAAGTTTAGTTGACGAAGCTTGGTTAGATGTCCTATCTCGTCGTTTGTCCATCCCAAGAATTCAGTTCCCTCAATTTTTTTTCTCCTTGAGGAGCTTGGTTGTCCCCAATTTGCTTGGTGAGTTGTGTAGCTTTCTTGAGTGCTCATATAGTTTGCCATTGTACCTTAAAGAGAGCAATAGATATGGGAGTCTAAAGAATTTGGAAGATGATGGTTCCAAAGCATTTTGTACAAAGAGCATAGCTCATCAACATGTTAACAAGCATTAACAATTTCCTTCATCAAAATTTACTCTACACATTGCTCATGGTACCCAAGAATGACACTTCAAACCTTAGATTCTAAACCAATGAGTTTCTACTATGGAGCAACTCAATGCATTCATTTTTTGCTACCAAACTTTACATCAAGTTCCACGTAAATCATTTAATCCATACACAACCAATTGCAACCACAATCTCTAAGTGTCCCTAATTTTCATTTTTTCAAAATCTCTAAGAACCTTAAACTTTGAAATTCAAAATCTCAACAATCCCAACTCAATCTATGAAGTTATGGCTTAGAGAATCATTTACCCAAGCACGAAAGATGTCAACAATGATACTTATAAGCTTGGAATGAGCACAATCAAAAATTGAAGAGATTGAGCAAAAGAGGGTTTGGAGAGATTTACCTTTGTTCTTGAGAGAGAGATTAGTGTAGATCAAAACTAGAGTAGGAATTAAGCAAAAGAACTTGAAATCTTGGATTCAAAACAAGAATTGGCAAAGAAAGTTATTTTGAAATGAGAGAGAAGTTGAAAATTTTTGTTTTTCTTCATCTAGTTTCGAGCAAATGAGGAGAGAGAGATGAAGTGGGTTTTGGAAAAGAGAAAAGTGGGTTTAGAAGAATTACCTGGTGGTTGGCGGTCTGGTTTGGGAATGTGGACCGCCAACCAGAGGGCTCTGGACCGCCAGCTCTCCTGGTTCTCTGATTTCAAGCTCCTGGCGGCCTGGGCTGGGGTTGCAGGCCGCCAGCCAGTGGCTCTTGGACCGCCACGTATTTCCGAGATGGGTTTCTCTCCCAAATTTTTGCACCTAAACACTTAAAACTACCAAAAGAAACCCAATCATAACTTATTTAAGGATTAGATAAACTAAAATATATACAAGGATACCATGGGATTGCCTCCCAAGTGCGCTTGTTTATCGTCACTAGCTTGACGTTGTTTCCTTTCTGGATTATTGGAGGTTGGAACGAGCATCTCTGGTGATCTTTTCTTCCTTGTTGAACATCTCTAAAGTGATCACTCTACAAGTCATCTCCATCTTGAACTTCAACCATTTGTCTAAGACCCATTGCGGAAGTTTGGTCCTTGCTCTTGAGAACGGTTTGGGCATTCCTCTACACTTTACCTTGTACTCAATAACACTGCCCTCAATGTCTGTAGGTATGAGCCGCATAGAAGGCTCAATCTTCTTTCCAAAAGGCTTCTTCCCGATGTAATCCTCTTCCTTGGAGATTTCGTTCTCAAGGGCACGACTTGCAAAAATCATCTCATTATCAACCACTAGTTGTGGTTTCTTCTTGCCTTTTCCTTTTCGAGTTCTCCTTGTCTTCTTGGAGTCAAATTTTGGAACATCCTTTGAGCATCCCTCATCATCATCATACCTAAACATTCTTTTGAAATCTTCAAACAAATCAAATTCTTTCATTGGCTCGTAGTTCTTTGTTGCTTCTAGTACAAATGTGCCATCACTGAGATTGAGAATTTCTTCTTCGATTCCTCTATCCTCTTTGAAATCTTCGCAAGTTAGGGTACCACGAATCTCATCTCTTGCACTAATTATCTTGTAAGACATCTCGGGGTCAATTTTTGTAAGAATAACTTCCTTACTCCTAAAGTCATTCTTTCCTCCAACGGTCTCAAGGAACGGGGTTCCAAGTAGCATGGAGAAATTTTCCGCACCTGATATCTTGACAACAACAACATCCGTAGGGACTATGCAATCCCCAACTTTCAAAGGGTACTTATCAAGCTTTCCAATGGGTTTCTTGATGGATGAATCTCCCAAAGCTATTGGAGAAGTGGGCTTGATTGTCTCTTTGATCCCAAATCGGATAATCATGTTGGATTAAATCACATTGACACTTGCTCCGGTATCCACTAGAGCCTCTTCTTTAAGCACCTCTCCCAACAAGCAAGGTACTAAAAACTTGCCAAGTTTCACAATTTTCTTGAGAACTCTTGTCTCGGGTAGAGGAGGTAGCACACCGTGCTTTCTAGCTAGTACTTTAAGGCTCTTCTTTCTTAGCTCATACTCCTCAATCCTAGCCTTGAGCTTAGGATTCTTGCTAGCTAGCTCTCTTAAGCCAGAAGATACAATGTCAACTTTGTGTACCGGAATCTCAAAATACTCCTTGAGTTGTTGCTTTATGAACCTTTTGGGATAGGGAAGAGTTGGTTCGTATGGCTTCACATCCACTTGTAATTCCACCACATGCTTCTTTTCCTTAGTTGTGTCCTCGCCATCAAAAGCTTCCTCGGCTTATCTCGTTGGCTTGCTTAAAGACTCATTCTCAAGAGTGAATTTCTCTTTCTTTGAGTTAGATTGGGCAAGAACCATGATATCATCAACACACTCAACCTTAACCTCTTTGAGTAGCATTTCATCTTCGTGATATTGGATAATCCCATCATTATCAACTCTACATCCAAGAAGTCTCTCAAATTCACTAACCACATCCTCACCTTGATGATCAAAAGTGTCATTTTCAAAAACCATGTTGAAAAAGTCCTTCAGATTCATTTCAGGTTTACCCGGTAGGATCCCTTTACTGTTGTTCTTTGAAGAACTAGCAACTTGAGCCACTTGGTTATCTAGAGTTTCCATATGAGTGGCAAGATTCTCCACCTTCTTGTTTAGGTCACACCATACACCATCAATCTTTTGATTCACATCTCCAATCCTCTTGTTAAAATCAAAGACGACTTTGTTTTGCCCTTCCAATACTTGTTTTAGGAGGATGGTGTTCTCGTCCTCTTTCGGAGGTTGAGAGGATGAGCTCCCCGTATTGGTGAGAAACTTGAAGGGTCTTTTTGGTGGGAAATT
This sequence comes from Anastatica hierochuntica, assembly GCA_900406275.1. Classification (NCBI taxonomy): domain Eukaryota; kingdom Viridiplantae; phylum Streptophyta; class Magnoliopsida; order Brassicales; family Brassicaceae; genus Anastatica; species Anastatica hierochuntica. Next base: position 33,244 of record OVAN01001504.1, read on the forward strand.
TCTTGGAGCTTGTCCTTGTGGGCTTTCTTTTTGCATCACGTAGTTTTGATCCGATGGGTTAGCAACATCTTGGTTTCAGTAGGAGAGGTTGATGTTCCAATACTTGAATGGAGGGTTGTAAGGCTTTGAGTAGTACCCTCCTTGAATGTAGCATAGGTCCTCTTGGTCCCTAATTTCTTTTTCATTTCCATTATTCTTACCATCTTCCACATGCTCCACTACATTTATGGATATTTGATTCAACTTGGTTAGCCTATCAATCTTTTCATTAAGATCTTGCAATCGAGAATCATCTTGGTAAGTCCCATCTTTATCGTGTCCATAGCTTTGGTCGCTTTGAGCTATGTTCTCGATGATTTCTTCGCCTTCCTCAACATCCAAGTTCGCAAAGCTTCCCTTACTAGCCCTATCAAGGGAGTTCTGATACTTTTCCAAGAATCCACGGAGGAATATCCTAGCAAAGCATCTTTAGCAATACCGTGATGCGGGCAAGACCTAATATAAGATTACAACCTTTCCCAAGATTCATAAAACGACTCATTGCACCCTTATTTAAAGCTTCTGATGTCATTTTGAATTTTGACCGTCTTTTGCTTCGGGAAGAACTTAGTCATAAACACCTTTTTCACTTGAGCCCATGTAGAGACTAATTCCGTGGAGATATTCTTCTCCCATTGAGCGGCCACATCACCTAACGAGAAGAGGAATAGTATCATCTTGATGGCTTCCTCACTAACCCCATTTATATTTATCATCCTACAAAGCCTCCTAACATCATCAAGATGGTCTAGAGGATTTTCCGTCGGACGACCATTAAACTTGATTTTTTTAACCATATTGATGAGAATATGTTTTATCTCAAAGTTATATGGTACTATCGCGGGAGGTTGAATACCGTTCATAACCCTCTTCGTGTTGGGTTCATCATAAGCACCTATCCTTTGTGCTCTAGGACACTCTTGGTCTTGGACTCTAATCCCTTGAGCTTCGTTGTTGTTACCCACATTGTTTCCTTGATTACAAATGTGATGAGGATTCTCCATGCCTAACCGTTGTAGATGCTCAAGATTTTCTCTTTCCCTTCTTGCTCTTGTATTATCTCTTTTCAATCATTGCATGTCTTCCACTTGCGGAATCAAGTTTGATGAACCACTACTTCGCAAGTTCATGCACCTACAAAAACAAGAACAAAGATTGATCAAGAATTAGTAACTTTAAATAAGAAAAAAAATACAGTCTCAACAAACTAACAAAGAATAAATGACAAATTATGTTGCTCCCTGGGAACGGCGCCAAAAACTTGACAAGAGGGAATTTGATCAAGCTTTAGATTAAGACTCAACCCTAGGCCTCAAGATTAAGCCTAGACGTTGTAGTACTTAGGGTTATTGAATCACAAGGAGAAATTCTCTACACATTTAATCCTATAGCTAGCATTCGCTAATCTAAGTTTATAAAAGCGATTGGTTTTCAAACTCAAAACAAACAAACAAACAAGCAAATCAAAACAAGAGAGCAATGACTAAAAAGGAAATCTCAAACTACTACATGATACTTAAGAAAGATTCAATAATAAAAAGCATGCTAGCAATGGATTAGGTGCATGATCAAGGAATCCAAATGATAATCAAATGCAAGGTTGAGGTAATGAAGCTCCATTCAAAGGCAAGGTCACAAGTCAATTAGATCATTTCCATGATTCTAATCCATTTAATGTACTAAGATAGAGCTAATCTCCCCGATAGCAATCCTAAGTTTATTAATCATTAAACACAAGCCCAATAGCCTACTTAAAACCTTAATCATCTATTCACATAGGTTAAGAATGCTAAGCATGATTTAGATTCTCGTAGGCATTTCTTCAAACACCTTCCGGGTGTGAATGCCTTAGAATCTAGGATTTGATTGATCACTTCAAATCAAGCTTTAAGCATCCCTAAATCATGCGAATCTATATAAACCAAACCTCTAACATCATGATTAACACCTAGATCTAACTTAATTAACCTAACACATGCTTACACTAAATGGCTACTCACTATTCATGATCAAACAACTCACAAAAATTAAAGATAAACTCATGAAAAGCATAAAGAAAGAAGAAGGAATGATAAAGATGCAAACTTCTGTATTTATTAACAAAGATTGTTCAAGATCCAAAAGAGAGACAAAGAATTCAATGGAATAGTAAAACTGAAGGTTTTCACATGTTTAAGAAGAGTATTTATAGAAAACTAGAAGTTGGGTCGGCTTGACCAAGGACAAACCGGGTCAAAATCTAAATCTTTAAGTGTTTCAGATGAGGCTAGCGGTCTGGGTTCATGGTTGTGGACCGCCAGCCAGAGGCCCCTAAACCGCCAACTTCCTCTTATGCCTGGCTGGCAGTCTTTCTAGGGGTTGGGGACCGCCAGCCAGAGCCCATTGGATCGCCAGGCTTGCATGGTGGCTGGCAGGCGGTTGTCTTGAAGATTGTAGACCGCCATCCAGAATGGTCTGGACCGCCATCCTTCTCCTTTTGGTGCTAAATGCGTCCGTGCTTGCGTTCGAGTCCCAGTATTCATCCGTCTTGATCTAGGCAACCTAAAATAGGGTAGAAGAAAAGAGAAGAATGTACAAATGCATTTCCTAAGACTCCTAAACAAAACTAAAGACTTTTACTTACAAACTTATACTAAAACTTCCTAAAAAGAATCTAAACTCTATGAGAATGTAACTAAATTCTAAGCCTAAATCATGCTATATTCATAAATATATACTGTCATGTTCACCGTTGTTATAATACAAAGTCGGTAACCATTGTTGTTGGTCTTCTCCAAAACTTCTAAAGATTTAATCTTACGTGTTTTAGCGTGTTACGTGTGACGCGGAAAATTTTTTTTTTTTCATAAGAACAGCGCACACTTTGTCACCAGGTTGAAATTGAAGAACTCATTTACCACCAATATTTGACTTATACTTTGTTGTAGCCTTCTCCAAGTTCTCACGTACATGAGTGCGTATGTCCGCGAAGTCGCTCACCATATCACATGCTCTACCGTGTTGAGGTGTATAGTCTAGAGCGAAAGACACATCCAATTTAAGGCCTCGAGGGGAACAATAGATACGACATGAAATGGGCTAAATCCGGTATTTTCCTTTAAAAGATTTGTGGACAAACTCAAATTGACAAAAGATTGTATCCCATGGTTTGATATTGACACCAATTACTGTTAGAGATCACCCAATGCTCTATTTATGACTTTCATTTGCCTTTCGGTCAACGAGTTGTCGACGGAGCTCATGTCCAAACTAGTAGAAAGAAGCTTCCACGACAATCGCCAAAAATTGCTAAGGATGCGTGATAGTTTCTAAAACTAACCACAAAGGCAGACCATCGTGTCGATAAATATCGCACAAGAATAACATCGCCACTCGAGATGCATTTGTTGTCTTCTTACATGAGATGAAGCCGATAATTTTTGAAAACCGATCAACTATAACAAAGATTGAATCATGACCACTTTGAGCTCGAGGAAGGCCGAAAACAAAATCCATGTTGATGTCAATCTAAAGCTAGGTATAAATTGGAAAACAAAAATACAATCCTGCATTAGAAACATGTACCTTGGCCGGTAGACACAGCACATAGTGACACACAAATCTCTCAACATCAAGGCGAATCGTTGGTCAAAAATACGCATCCGTCACGAGTTGTATAACGTTCCATCACAGCCTACATGATCCTCATTTTGGAGCTATTTAATAACTTGCTAAACAAACTACACTCTAGAATAAACATTTCCATACCTCGAAACAAGTATTAATACAAAACAAAAAAGTCGATACTCAACCGGAATGAGCATCGTTCCAGATCTTACAAAAGTATGGATCGTGTAACTAAAGATCTAACAATACCAAAAATCTCGAAACACAGGCATGCATTATCATTATTAACCAGTAAAACTGGCAAAGATAAATCGATGACTTTTGTGAGTGCCCCCCCCCCCACTTCCTCAATATGCTTAATCACAAACAAAAACATGAAGCAAGACGTGCGAAAATTTTATCTTGTGACCTCATATGTTTCAATGCATCATGGTTTGTGTATAGCACAAACTCATAGTCAAGTGGACAATGATGACAATTCTTGATAGTTTGGACAACATAGAGTTCCGCATCATATGTGATGTATCTGCTCCAAAGAATGATTATTTTTCATTATAAAACGCTATAGGTCGACCATGCTGACTAAGACCAGTGCCAATCACAGTCTTTGATGCGTTCGAATGAAGCTTAAATATAGTAGAAAAATTCGGCAAGGGAAGGATAGGGGTCGACGTAAGTTTATTTTCTCAAAAGCCTGATTGTCGTCTTCGTACCAAAGAAATGTTGTTGCTTTCATTAGTTTTTGTAACAGATGACATGACGGTGCGAGAGTTCCAAACGAATATAGGATAAAAATTAAGCTAGTTTGTGAGAACTATGAACCTCCGAGACCGTCGTAGGAGCTGACCACAACCACGGAAAAGCACCTGAGAAACACCAAAAGCGCATTTTTGTGTTGCAACAAACAACTTTGCTCGACAAAAGATAAGAAGAACCTCCCTCAGGTTGCAAAGATTCTCCGATAAAGACACACTAAATAGCAATGAAAACATACCATGAAACATTTGCCAATAAATGGTCACAAAGCTTCGTTCATGACCCTTATGAAAGTTGATAACATTTTATTTTACATTTTTTCCTATGGATTTTAGTATATTTTCTTAGTATTTTTAAATGATCATGCACTACATATCAATATATCGTCAAAGAAAACCAACCAAAATTTTCTTGCAACTTACTGGAAAATGTGGCTCATCAAACTCTGAAAAGTAGAAGGAGCAATTGTCATGCCGAAGGGCATTACAAGATACTAGTAATGTTTGGAGTGAGTTTTTAGTGATGTTTTGTAAACACCATCAGGAGAAATTCTCAGTTGATGAAACCCAGCCCGTAAATCATGTTTAAAAAAATATCTCGAACATCCTAACTCATCCAACATATCCTCAAGTAAAGGGATAGGGTACTTATCTTTGATGGTCTGTTTATTGAGCCTGCAAAAACTGAACGCAAAGTCTCCAGGAACCATCTTTTTTCTTCACTAAGACTACTAATGATGAATAGGGGCTAGTGATGTATTGAATTGCATCTTGCTTAGTCAACTCTTGGATTTTTTCATTGATTTTTTCCTTTTAGAGAGTAGAGTAATGGTAGGATCTCATGGATACAAGACTAGTAGGCTCTACACAAATATATGCGAAGTCATGCAACAACTGAAGGGATGGGTCATGTACCATGTGAGAATCACTTGCTGAGATGAGAGAAAAGATTGCCTTCTGTTTTAACTCACTCTCATTGGTATTAGTGGCTTCTCTAAGTTGAAGCAAAGCATCTTGCGGCATTTTCATCATTAGTTTATTTAGGCTACCTCCCTTTATGGTCTTACATCCTTTCTTAATAACACCTCTCAAAACGTACTTCACTCCTTAGATAGTGAACTCCATTCTCAGATAAGAAAAGTTCCACAGTATTGGACCTTATTTTCTCAACCATTATACTCCAAGCACTAAATCATAATACGCAAGTGTCAATGTTCTGACTTCTGTGGTAATTTTATATCTTTGCATTTCCGAACTGAAGTTGAAGCATTTATACTTAGACATCATGATGTTACCATTACCAGTAGCTATCGGCATCGGGTTTCACCTCTTCCAGCAAACATCCTAACTCCCTTGCTACGCTAATATCCAAGAAATTATTCCTACTACTCGGATCAAACAAAATGTACAACTTTCTCTTTCCGTATTGACCCACAATCCTCATGCAGTTGAAGGTTGTTGAACCATCCAAAGCATTGACAGAGATGGTTGGTGTTTTGTCGTCCTGATCATCGGTTATTGTTGGAGTCTTGGTGATGAGAAATCAAATTCTCAAGTGCATAGAACCAGACAAGGAAGTCAATTAGAAGCTGGTTATCAATCTAGGATTGGTTTAATCTTGGGTTGGGTTGTTTCTAATGGTTCTACCGGTATGTGTAAACCGGGTTTTCGGTTGTAACAGATTCTGAGGTATTAAAACTCAGATCTTGTGGGGATATTTTCTTAAGCTTAGAGTCCGTTAATGGCGGTGAGCTTTAGCGAGAAAGAGAGAGGAGAGATTGTACTGTGATTGTGTGTTTTGATCATAGTGAATCACCTGAGCCAGGCCCCGGAGACGTAGCCACGAATCGGTGAACTCCGGGTAAACAAAATCTCTGTGTTATCCTCTGTTACAGTTCTGTTTTCTTCTTCTCCTTCTTCGATTCTTTTTTGATCTGTTTTGACGTCATGATCGATTGATTTCGTGTGTTTGATCGTGATTCTGGGAGCAACAATTGGTATCAGAGCTTTGGTGGTAGAAGCGAAGATGTCGAATGCTCAGATCGAGGTTGAGAGATTCGATGGAAAAGGAGATTTCACGCTATGGAAGAAGAGGATGCTTGCGCATCTCTCTGTTCTAGGTCTGAAGGATGTGCTGCAAGAAAAATCATCTTCATCGCAAGCCAAATCGGTGAAGAAAAAGGATGAAGATGATGCAGCGTACAGAGAGCGACTCGAAAGAGAGGAGTTCGAGAGAGAAGAGAGATCGAAAAAAGCGATGAATCTGATCGTTCTAAATGTTGGTGATCATGTACTGCGAAAGATTGAGTTGTGTACTACAACAGCATCGACATGGTCTACGCTTGAGAGGTTGTATCACTCTAAATCTCTACCTAATAGAATCTATCTTCAACATAAGTTCTATACGTTAAAGATGGATGAATCAAGAACTATTGATAAGAACATTGATGATTTCTTGAAGATTGTTTCTCATCTTGCTAGTTTTAATGTTACTGTATCAGACGAAGTTCAAGCAATATTGCTGTTGAACTCACTTCCGTCGCAATATAGTTCTTTGAAAGAAACGCTGAAATATGGCAGAGATTCTCTGACGCTGGAAGAAGTAACTAGTGCAGCAAAATCTAAGGAAATAGATTTGAAAGATAAGGCGATTAAGTCTTCTCAGGCTGGTGGTGAAGGATATTTCGCANATTAAGTCTTCTCAGGCTGGTGGTGAAGGATATTTCGCAAGAGGTAGACCAGAGAAGAAAGGCCCTGCGGTAAATCAGAAGAATGAGAAAAGTATA